>PJEM01014592.1:0-34213 GCA_004023845.1 Helogale parvula | reverse complement strand
TTTTAATGTGTGTTTTTGAGAGAGAGACACAGAATAGTGTGAGCAGAGGAGGGACAGAGAGAGAGACACACAGAATCCAAAGCAGGCTCCAGGCTCTGAGCTGTCAGCAGAGAGCCGAACATGGGGCTTGAACTCACAGAGTTCAAGATCATGACCTGAGCCAAGTCAGACACTCAACCGACTGAGCCACCCAGGAGCCCCAGATAGTCTCTCTCTTAATGAACTCAAGGTCAAACTGGTTAGGAACGTTAATGACATCTGTAAAATCCCTTTGCCAGGTAGTGTAACATAATCACAGGAATGGCATCTTGTCATAATCACAGGCCCAGCCCCCCCACTCAAGGGGAGGGAATTCTACAAAGTTGTGGGTCACCAAAAGTCATCTTAGAATTCTACCCGCAAGTATGACCCACATGTACTCACCGTGTAGCTTTAATAATGCTTAACGCTCCACCATGCTTTTTGTTTTGAACATTCATTCATTTTTGAGAGACAGAGTGCCAGTAGGGTAGGGTCCGAGAGAGAGGGAGACAGAATCCGAAGCAGGTTCCAGGCTGTGAGCTGTCAGCACAGAGCCCGACTGGGGCTTGAACCCACAAACTGTGAGATCATGACTCGAGTGGAAGTCGGACGCCTAACCAACTGAGCCACCCAGGGGCCCCTGACATGCTTTTTCTAATCCCCCACCCCCCTTAGTCATTATTTATCTTATAGTATTTTAGAAACTCCTATCCACTGAAAGGCATACATCTTAGCTGTGCAGTTTTGACGAACAGATGCACCTCACCTAACGCACACTCTTATGACGGCTGAGAATATCTTCATCCCCTTAGAAAGTTCTTCCTAGTCCGACTCACTTCTGTATAACTTTTAATTTTTAAAAAGCTAATATTTGCAGCAGCCACCAGAGTGCCGCCAGTCCACCCACATTAGCTTCCTTCCTGTTCTTGTAGCTGAAAGGCAGTCGTTGCTGAGATTCCACGAAGGCAAAGAGAAGGGACCCAGCTGAGCTGCCCCAGCCCACTGAAAAGAGACTTCTAGAAATGCTTTGGTCAGGGTGCCCAGCGAAGCCACCTTCGTGTGCTTTGTCATGGGGGTGCACAGTGTGACCTTCATCAGCCCAGTTGCCCACACAGCATCTAGAAAGCATGGCTTGGGGCTTTGATCCCCACTGGGTGGTCCACACATTTCTAGTTGTCAGGGCATGTAATTGACTGTGGTGGGTCATGCCCCTGGGCTTTCAGGCCTCCCCCCATATGGCCACATGCTCTGAGGTGAGGGGTACTCTGACCCTCGATTCCCTGATCGTGAGGGGGCTCTCCTTGCTTCCAAGAAGCAGATCTGGGGCATAGCTGTGTTCAGGACTTTCCTCCCTTGCAGCAAAACCCACCAGGTAGCAAGAGGCAGCGTGGAGAAGAAATCTCCAATGTTTCTTCTCCCATCTGCAGAAGGAAAAGGGGATGTGGAATCGGACAGACAGACTATGGCAGTGTCGCCGTTTGGGCCAGTGTATTTTAACATCTGAGTCTCTTTCTCCACATGCACACCCCATCTATGCCTCATGGAGCTTTCACGGGATCAAATAGATGCCCAACGACACTTGTCAGCACGCACATGAGCAGCCCTAAGACCTTCCCCTTGACCATGAGGTTAGCTGTTCCCTCTTCTCGTTTGTCCATCTGTCCAGCCAACCAGCAACTCTCTCAACCATCCATTACCAGCTAATATAGATGAGCGATGGAAATACACGAATTTATCAGACATAATCTGTGCCTTTGGCAGTGGAAATACGCAACGTCATAAACACCGAGGGTATAAACCAGGCAGAGGTAATTTCCCTCAAAGAAGTAAATAACAACATGCACTAAGGTTTCCAGTGGGTCTCTTCTCTCCTGCACCATCTGGAAAGATCTGGATGAAGGGGGGCCCCCGATCTCTAATTTAAAGACAACAAATAATTCTGGCCCTGCTTCATACTTCCTTCATTTATTTCTTCCTCTCTGCTGCCTCTCTCTTTCAGGGAGACACTGACCCACTCGCTCTCCTGTTCCCTTCTTCTCTCTCGTTCCTCCTCTCATTCCAGACATGGGAATGCCCAGCTTCCCCAGGTACACTTCCTCGCTGATTCCTCCCCGCCCGATGCTTTATAAACCGTAACCCCTGGTCCCCTGAGAAGGACCCTGTGAAGAGCCACGCTGGTGATTTCTCATTTAATTTTTCTCGAAGATTTGATTTCTTTTTTCATTTAAAACTCAAAAATGCCATTAAAACCCTCACCCGGATCAGCTGTATCTTTAAGTGTAAAATCCATTTTAGCCGCCAGAGCCGCGATACGGTTAAGTACTTATTTTTATTGTCTGTCTGGGCATGGTGTTTAACTGCAGGTGGAGAATTGATCGATAATGTCATAAAGACACCCTCGCCCCATGCCCTTTCCCCGAGCCCAAGCTCAGGGGAGTGGCCGAGGTCTGTATGCCCTGAACCGTCCCGGATGTGCAAGGCTGAGGATGGGTGTTCGCTCTCCTTTCGCCAGGCGTTGTTTGGCAGAGGCTGGGCGCTCTTTGTACAGTTGCCTGGACTCTTTGCAAAGCGAACTATCCACCTGCTCTATGCACTAGTGCAAGATCCAGTGGGAGGTGAGGACGGTGTCCTTCCTGCGGTGCCTCCGTCTCTGCAGGATTTACTCTGCTGGGGTGGGGGGTGACGAGTGATGTTCCAGAACAGTCATTGTCCTGTTGGGATATCCTTGGTGCCCCCCCTTGGGTTTGGCACCCCCAGGACTCTTCCTGAATAGATGGGAGTCAAGGAAAGCATATCTGCCTTGATCAGTGAATGCGATCATGCAAAGAAAAAAAAAAGTTTCAGCTGGAGTCGAGAGGAGAATGTGTTCCAATCCCTGCGTGCTGTTGGCCAAGGCGAAACCAGAGCTTCAAGCACCATGTGCATCTGGAAGCCAACGGCAGAGGGTACCATCAAGCACCTTGGGGCAGGGTTAGGGGGACAGGCAGGGTGTCCCAGGAAAAGGGGCTGTTGGTTGGGTGCTGAAGCACTGACATACCCTGGTCACTCTCCCAGACCTTATAAGAAATTGGGTTCTCGTGCATGCATTTATTTTCTCCCCGGGTTTATTGGGAACCTACCACTGCTAAACACTGTGTGAGCCAGTGGGTGCTGGGCTCAGAGCTGCTGAGATGTATAAAGAGCCCCCAGAGGGCGGTCCTCTGGGAAGTGCCTGCAGAGGTGCCAGGGAACTCCTATCCTTCAAAGCCCAGCTCTACCATCACCTCTTCTGTGAAACAGAGCCATTTCTCAGCAAGAATGTTTTAGCCTCTGGGCTTTTGCACTTTCTGTTCCCTCTGCCTGGAAGGCGTCACCCTTGGCTCCTGGCCACCTCGCCCCTCAGCCACCACAACTGCTCCACCAAGGTCTCTGCTCACAAAGTCACTTTATCAAAAAGCTTTCCTTTGCACCCCGACTCTTGAGCCCATGACTCTGCTTGGTTTTTCTTCACGTTCCCTTATCACAACTCGCAGTGTGTGTATATTTCTGCACTTACTGCCTGTCCTCCTACGGTTGGAAGCTCGGGAAGGACAGGAATGATGTTTTGTCCTCGCGGGTCCCAGGACATGCCTGCTCATTGCTGATTGGCTGGAGGGACCCACCACCTCTCACCCGGGCATTCTTCCTGTGGTATGTTGTTGTTTTTAAACAGCCTCACTGAGATAGAATTTATGTACATACTATGAAGTTCACCTGTTTAGGGAGTAAAATTTAATAGGTTTTAGTACACCGATAAAGCTGTGCAACCATCATTCTGATTTTAAAACATTTTCATCACCCCAGAAGGAAGCCCCCCTACCCTTAGCAATCAACTCCCATTCCTTCCCTGCCTCCAAACCCCCAGTAACCACTTATCGACTTCCTGGCTCTATAGATTTGCCTTTCCAGGACATTTCATGGAAATGGAATCGTAAATTACACACCCTTTGTGAGCGGCTTCTTTCTTTGCACGTAGTGTTCATGAGGCTCATTCATTATGTGGCTGGTTTCAGTATTTTGTTCCTTTTTATTGCCAAATAGTATTCCACCATATGGCTGGAATAAAATACTTTCATTTATTTCTTCACCGGTGAATACACATTTGGGTTATTTCTACTTCTCTGACTATTCTGAATACTATCTCTGTGAATATTTTTATGGACATGTGTTTTCATCTGTCTTGGGTAGATTCCTGGGAGCAGAATTGCTGGGTGTCTAACGGAGTTGGTCGCTTTTTCATGTAATATAGTTCTTCTTTCCATCAGGCGTCTCTCCGCTGCTTGAGAGCTGGCTGGGAATCTTTGCTCTCTGAGATTTCCTGTAAGACCTAACGCAGATGTTTACACAGGGTAGCTCCTTATAAATGACATTAGAGCAACAGAGAGAGGCCTGCTGAGCTCGGGGGGAAGGGAGGAAGGTGGCTGTGGGCTCCTTCCTTACTAGGAAGCACACTTTATCTTCTGCACAGACATGCGTCTCGAGGACATGTTCTCCCAAGTTGCCTGTGATGTTCCTTGTGTCATCTTTTTAAAAGTGTTTTCCTCTAATAATAAATATGAATTGTACTTATTATGGAAAACCTGATAATACAGAACAATGAAGAAGGAAATGGACCACCTTTCATGTTCCATTCCTGATGTGGACACTTGCCAGGCCTCCTAGGAGAAGCGTAGGGTATCTCTGAATCTCAGGTTTTTCTATGTGCAAAGTGGGGAAAATAACAAACGCTCTGGTGCCCCCAGAAATGAAGCACGATGACCTGGGTAATAGTGTCTGAAAATCTTTGTTGATTAAATCTCAGCATTCTTACTTAACCCTCTGCTTTTAACCCAGAGCATGCTGAAAATTTGGAGTGGAGAATTCTGCCAAGCTCCTTGTGATATCCCTGGATCTTTTAGGATCTTTGAGATAAGGAGAGAAGAAAAAAGAAATTCAGATCGATGGGCAGAGAAACTCTGTTGTAGAACATAGAAAGATGCTCCTTCTGTCTCACTGCCCTAACCTTGCTTTCTCCTTCTCCCTCAGCAGAATGACTGTGATCAACAGGAAGCAGGCCAGTAGGAAAGTCCAATAAATACGGACCTGTAAAATCACACTTACCTAGACATTTGTTCAAGAAACATCTGCAAGAGTTATCATGATCATTTGGTTGGAGATGGTGTGACATTAATGAACATGACTGTGATGATGGTAGATTCACTTATTGACCACTTACTATCTTCCAAGATTAAGTAACACACTTTATCCCTTCATCCATCCATCCATCCATCCATCCATTCATCCATCCAGTTTTTTCTATGTCTGTCTGTCTGTCTGTCTGTCTGTCTATCTACCTACCTACCTACCTACCTATCCATCCATCCATCCATCCATCCATCCATCCATCCATCCATCCATCAATCCATCCAACCACCTATCCCTCTCTATTACTAATGGAAACCACATGAAGTAGATATCATTATCTCCATAATACAGATGATGTATCTTGCCCAGCTGGTAGCAGACCTGGAAGAAATCGTGGTCTTTGTCATTCCAGTCTTTTGACCTTTCTCAGTAAACCAAATGAGCAGAGTGCCTTTCACTGTGTTGCGTCCTCAGAATCCAAAGATGAATAAGAAACAGTGGTGCCTGGTGGTAAAGAGCACAAGCTCTGGGGTCAGATAGACCTGTGTCGTCCGTCCATCCATCTAATTACTCCACATTGAGTGCTTCTATAGCCAACCACCATATTGGATCCCCTTCCTGTAATATGGTCAATCATTTAATCTCCGTTTTCTCAGGAGAAAAATGGAGAGAATAATAAACCCCATACCACTGGGTATTGTGAGAATTAAGTAAATTGTGCTTGACACAACACCTGGCAAGAGCCAATGAACAAATGTTGGCTATTGTTACCCTTGGTGATGGTATTTGCCTAGTGTAGGAAGACAGGATCCTGCTTTTGGGAGAGAACTCACAGTGGGACTCGATGTTGCCCCTATGGTATGGTATGGTCAGGTGCCTCCCTAACACTTTCTCTAGTCCCCATGAAGTGAGACACCCTTGGCCGTACCCCCAGCTGGGGCCCCACACCGTGGCTTGCCCTGCACCCACTGACCAGCTCTGCCAGGAAAAGGCGGATGGGCGTCCCTGTGGGCAAGGATCCAACCAGGCCAAGTGTTGGGGTTCAGAGGACAAAGGAAAGGGACATTTGAAGGAAGTTCCTACTTCCTCAGAACCAGTGTTCCTACCTCCCTCCCTCACATGATCTATTGGGACATCCTTCACGTTCCAACAGTAAGCACGTCCCGGAAAAATGCCAGTGTTGGCCGGTCGTGTGATGAAATGTCGTTCTTTACAAACATACTGGCGTTGCCTGCGAGGGTGGGGGATGGGGAAAATAAGACGCTGACTCTGCATTTCTGAGTAGGGTTGAGATGGCATATTTATATTATTCCTATTTGAACCTGGGCTAACTGGTGTCCATGTAATGGGAATAACACCAGTATCTGTGAGGAGGGGAACTTGTGAGTTTGAATGAAGTCCCGTATATAAAAGTGCCTGCCTCTACTGTGGCCATGTTTTCATGCTGCAGCGTATTTTAACCTCATATTGTATAGCAGACAATTTTATTACCCTTGTTTACAGGGGAGGAAATTGAAGCTAAGAGAGGTAGCTGGACTTGCCTAAGGCCACACAGCTAATAGATGGGAGAAGCAGTCTTCAAGCCCTGAGCTGTCTGAATCCTGACCTATGTTCTGTGTTCTGTAGGCTCTGTCCTTAACCAATCTCCATTCCTTGAGCTTATGGGTCAGTGCACTTTTTCTGCAAAGGAACAGATGGTAAACATTTTCAGCTTTCTGGTCCAGATGTCCTCTGCCTGGTGTCCGGCTTTCCCGTGAAAGCAGCCATAGACAATGTGCCAACTAGAGAGCATGGCGATGTTCCAATAAAACTTTATTTACAAAAACAAGTGGTGGGCCGGCGTGGGCCTGCAGGGCTATCATTTTCTGACTTCTGCTTTAGAGCAAGGTCTGTGTGCCTGCGATGCACCACGAACGGGGTTAAGGAATAAATGTCTGCTAGCGTGAGGACAGGCTGTAGCTTCTCCAGGACATCTGCTGATCCCTCCACGGCACACTTCATATGGAAGATGGCCACGAAAAAGGCGGTTCAAGCCTGCCGTTGATTGAAGGCCATCAGAGAAGCAGGAGGATTAAGTACAAGAGATCTCCATTAGAAGGGTCTCCTTCTTGTAGCCTTACTGACCCAGGACAAGAATAGCCCGTGTGATTTATAATGCTCCCTGGAGCACTCACTTCTCTAGTTTCTTTTCTGCCCCCCTGGATTATCTTGTCCTCAGCCACCCCCTCCCTCTTCCCCCAAAGAATTTGGACCTCCCTAGGCACGGGGGCCTCCCAGGGCAAGCTGGGGCTGGGCAAATTGAGGACACGTGGGCCTTGAGACTGGAGCTCCCTGGGGCCGCTCCAGCCCTGTTTCTGGGACAGCAGGTGCAGCCGGTCACTGACACCAAAATACATTCTCAAGGCGAGGGCAGACAGGCCAAACAAGAGCGGGGCTCTGCCCCCCCCCCCAGGACTTGGCCTCCTGCAGAGGACACATTTGCTGTGAGGACACCCCGAGTGTGCAGCCTCTCACCCAGGAGAGGCAAGCATGGTCAGCGCTTTTTGCCGAGGGCTGGACTCAAGCAGGGGCATCCCCCCAGCACCAGCGGGCTGGCCCAGGGCGGCGGCAAGTCACACTGGAGGAGGCTTGCCTGGGACACCACGCGGCCGGGGACTCCGTGGATGCCATAAATCAGGAGTCACCCCGTCTCACCTGTCCCGTCCATGTGACCGTGCTGGGCCCCTGGCATCCCTGGGAAGGGACAATGGCGCCATATACACTCAGCCAGGCTGGGCATCAGCAGTGGCTGTCTCTTTGTCAACTTACTACCTGAGATTTATGCGTGGCGCAGCCAGGTCTGTTCGGTGACACATTCTAATTTAATTAAATTTCTGTTGGATTGATGTCTGATCAATCAATAATGTTAATGTTTTTGCAATTTGGAGATTAAAGTATGGTCAAGCCTCGCCTCCCCCCCCCCAACTGCCAGCATCATCTGTTTGCTTTAGAATACTCTTTTGGAAGAGGTTGGCCCATTTGTCTTTTCTGCTCCCCTCGCTGCCCTCCTCTCTTTCCTACCTAAATGGATTATTACGTGTCTAGGATGTGGAGCCTCGACAAGGTGGAAATGCGGCTTGGAGCAGGGTCTCCACACCTGAGGGTGCGGCAGAAACCCCCGGAAGGGCGGTTAGGACACAGCTGCATGGGCCCCAGCCCAGGGTTTCTGATCCAGTGGGTGTGGGGTAGGGGCCCCAAATCTGCATTTTAACGAGGCCCAGGGGATGCTGCCGGTGCTGGTCCAGGGACCCCATTCTGAAAACACCTGGCTTAGAGGTAAAGAGTTCAAGTTCTGGAATCGTCTGCATGCAGGTATCATTTACTAAGCTGTGTGGCTTCGGGCAGTTCTTTGATGTAGCCAAGCCTCCATTTTTACTTGATGTCTCCATAACATGGGAATAATAACAGAAGCCAAGTTATAGGGTCCCTGCAAACAGGGGACATGCCTGTGTCAACACTTTAGCCCAACAAGCACTCAATACTTGTCACTTCCCTTTGTAATGACAGAAAAGCCACTGGGCTCCTGCCTGCCTGGGGCTCCCCACCTGGGGGCCTAGACTAATCTAGACATGATATTATGATCAAGACAACGAGAGGCTCTGACGGGGGTACTTGACCTAACTGGGGAGATGAGAGAGGGCTCCAGAAGAAATGGAGTAGAAACTAGAAGAAAGGACAAGGGAAAGAGAGTCTGAGAGGCTGGCATCCTTAGAGGCCATGAGTTGGATTTGACCAAGATCATAAGCCCAATGGGAAGACACTGGAATCTTTCAAACAGATGAGGCAACAGAATCATGTATGTAGACAAGATCATTTCAGCAGCAGCCTAGAGGAGTGGCTTGCTGGCAGTGAGAACAGATAAACCCTCACGTGGACTGAACCCCATTGGGCCTTGAGCCCTGACACTCTATTCCCTTCTGGAAACCTGACTCCCCAACCGTCCCCTCGGTTGACTTGAAGTGCCTTTGAAATGCCCTGGGTCCGTCTGATGAGATAACTAGTCCCTATGGCGTGTAAGGTGCTCTGTTAAGTGGCCTCCCGAGACTACAGGGAGCCAGAACACATCCCACCTCCTTCCGGATTTTGCTGTCTGTCATCATACGCATCATTTATCTACAGAACGGAGGTGAGCACGTGCATTCAGAATGTCTTTGCTGACAGCCAGCTGTGAGGACCAATCCGAGCGAAGGCTGAACTTTGTGTCCAGAGTCTCTGGATTAGGTGCGGAGCCAGCTCTCAGTCAGGGTTTCGTTTCTTAAATCTTTTAAATCCCAGAACCCCTATGGGAATTGCTTGATTGTTTTCCGTTTCCTTTTCGAGGTAGAGCCCAAACCAGCCTTGAGCCAGGAAGCCTAAGGAGAACCACTGTGAGTGGGTTGGCATAACAGGCATCACTGAGGCCTAAGAATCACTTTTTAGGGGCCCCTGGGGGGTTCGGTCAGTTGGGCATCTGACTTTGGCTCAGGTCATGATCTCATGGTTTGTGGGTTCGAGCCCTGCATCGGGCTCTGTGCTGACAGCTCGGAGCCTGGAGCCTGCTTTGGATTCTGTGTGTGTCTCTTTCTGCCCCTCCCTGCTCGTGCTCTGTCTGTGTCTCTCAAAAATAAATAAACATTTAAAAAATAATTTAAAAAAAAGAATAACTTTTTATTCCTATAAGATGTCAGAGCGCATCACTCCACACCCCTCAGTTATCTGCCCCAAGGCATGTGGGAGAAGCCAACACTTACTGACCATTGTATCCATAAGAGGTACCATGTCAGGCCCTTTACTGTATCACTGCACTTATGCTTTGCAGCACCTATGGGAGATAGAACCTTCTATAGCTCCCACTTTGCCAGAAAGGAAACTGAAGATCATAGATACGAAGTCAGTTGGCCAAGGCCATGCAGCTTGTGATAGGTGAATGGTAAACACGTGTCAGGCAGATTTTTAAAAATAGTGGTAACACATGTTTTCACGTATGTTTTGAAGACCTCTTCTGCCATCCTTTCTTCATCCAGAAGAACGAAATGGAAGAAGCTAAGATGTTAGGCTGCGGGGAATGACTGCAGAGGGCTTTCTCCCTGGTGGCTCTTGATCCATTAATCAGCGTCTTTGGGATTTGAACGGTTACTCAGCTACAAAGTCACCTACACTACAAAGAAACTGGGCCACCTTTCTCCTTGCCTGTAGCTTTAAGCCATTTCTACACAAGTACCTTGAACTCCTGGTCCTGTAGGCCTTCTTAGGCGTCCTTGATCTTACCCAAACCATGGTGGCAACGAGGCCCCACGTCTGCCTTGCTTGCAGTGCTCATTATCGTTAGTACCCTGTTCTTGAATTTGCTGGAAATCAGGGTCAAGGACTCATCTGCTTTGGGGAATGCACCTTAACCCTTTCGGAAACTCGGGCATTTCCGGTAACCCTTCAGGACCCTTGATTCTGACCACCAGCTCTTGAAGTATGCGGTGACGTCATCTTCCAGTGGCCCGCACCACCGCACTGACTTAGCACAGATTTACAAAACGTCAGCCTTGGGCTGCGTCTACCCCATCGATGCAGGTGCTATTCAGAGCTGTGTGGTGTTTTGAGCAAATTCTGCATTTCTTGTCAATGTTTGCAAACCTGGGCCATTCAAGTATAAAATCACTCAGGGTTTGGCTTGTCTGGATGATTTTAAGATGGGGCTGGTCTGCTCTGCCGAGGTGAGGTCCTCGGCTCACTGCCCGCTGGACCATTTTACCTAGACCCCTCCTCCCCACCAGGCGCACCTGCACACCTCACACTTGTAATCCACCTGTCTGGTGCCACAAGTCCCCAGAGTCACTATCCCCCGTGGATGTGGTACCTTTGTGCCCCTGTCCCCAGTGAATGCTGAATTCATCCTCAACCATGGGTATGCGGCCATTTCCAGCTTTAGAGACCGTTCCTCGGGGGAGAAGGTGGAGGCAAAGAAGAACTTCTGCTTTCTTACTGTCATCTGTTCGAGTTGCATCATCTTCTCCCGATCCCTTCCTTTTCCTTCTTGCTCCAAACATAGCTCGGAAAGCCCTTTTTATCATCCTTAGCATTTTTTTGCAAGCCTCAGCGCTTTCTAGGGTTTTGTCTCTTAACACTCTTCTTACAGAAGCGGTGTCAGTGTGCATTTGTTTTACGGTGGGATGGTGCGTAATCAAACAGCACACCTGCAGAAACAACTAATTTAGAAATCCAGCCACGTTTTCAAGTTCGCAGTGGGACCCACTACGTCAGGAAACAACCACAACAAAAAATATGTTAATGGGGTTTAGAGAAAAAAATCTTAATAAACAAATGTTAAGAAATGTTCCCAAAAAAGAGACATACAGATTTTGAAACATTCCTGTATTTGCATACCTGACGCCAACCTGGACGTCAAACGTGCCCACCTGTCCTGACTTAAGGAAGGTCCTGGAAGGGTTTGACTTGACAAAGAGAACGTACGCCAGACTTCATTCTAATCAGAACCTTCTGGTATGCTCGGTTCCAGTTTCCATAATGCACGGGACCCAGTGAGGATAGTTGGTGTGGCGGCTGGATAATGTTGATGTTATCTGCCATGCAAGTTTGCCATAATTCATATAAGACATGGAGTTTTCAAATCAAATTGTCATTGGATGTTAATGATGCCTGCTCCCGCTGTCTTCAAACAGGGCTGGAAGGAAGGCTTTCAGTGTCAAGATAAGTTGACATTTAACAAGAACAGCAAGAGTGATCTTATTAAAATGTAAATCAGATCCTATCATTACTTTGCTTAAAACCATCCAGTACCTTCCACCGCCTGTAGATTCAAGCTCAGCTCCTCGCCATGGCCCATGGCCCTATGGGAGGCAGCCCTGGCTTTTTCTCAGAGCCCATGTCTGGCACCTTCTGCCTTGCTCTTTTCTTTCCAGCCGCGAGGACCTTCCCTCTGTTCCTTAAACAACCCAAGCTTGTTCCCACTTCGGGTCCCTGTGTTTGCTATTTCTTGTGCGTCAGGTGGGTTTCTTCCCCAACCCTCTAGGGCTGTGCTGAAGACGCCCATCAACTACAATGCTCATTCCCTGAGTGGGCCTTCTCTGAGCACCCTGATTGACACAGCCTTATCTGCTGCCACTCTCCAAGCTCTGACCCTGATTTATGCACCCTCCTAACACGAAGCAGTACCCCCAAATACCTGTTCCTATGTTATGTGCTTATTGCCTATCTCCCCGATAAGAACAGAAATTTAATAGAAGCAGTTTCCTGAAATCATGTCCCTGGTACCTGAAATCATGCCTGGCCTTGAGTGGGGCTCAATAAACATGTGTTATATGTCCAAAGACAAGTAAGCATGGCCGACTACAGGGAATGAATTGTTAGTCTGTCCAGAATGGACAAAATGTGCTCTGTGCTGGGGTGTGAATGCATATGTGGGCTTGCAAATGTGTGGACATGCACATGCTAGAGTCGCTAGAAGGAAGTGAACTATGTGCAGAGTAAGTTTGCCCAGAGCCTGACGTGGAGTGAAGGGTCAGTAAGTGTTGGCCCTTGTTACTAGTATTGTTGTTCTCATTTTCCCCAAGCTGAGAGGAGCCAGAGGGTTTGTGTGGGGAGAGTTGCTGATAGACCTGGACTGGCCGGGGGTGGGGGGAGGGGTGGGGGTGGGGACTGGTGAGTGCCGAGGACCAGGTGCTGTCTGGTTGTGCAGAAAGCATAGCCTCCATTTCAAGGGCAGCTCAGGGAGGTCTGAGGTCTCGTGCAAGGATTGGCAGGTGCTGCCCATGTACTAGAGCGACAAATCGGGCTTCAACCCTTCAGATTTTCCACCTCTTATTAGACAGCCAGAAACAGACTCCACCCTCTCCCTACTCCCCCCACACCCCAAAACATATTAGGTCTGGTTTTGCAAAAAGGACTCATAGGTCACCCAGTCCATGGGGTGAAGGGAGGCAGAACCTGGGACAAAGGAGGAAGAGACTTGCTTGCTTAGGGCCCCCTCCTTGTTCCTGGACCATTTTCAGGCTAACCAAGTGGACACAAGTGTTCTCTGCACTTTCCCCGAATAGTTCTTATGGTAGAGACCATTATACACTAAACAAACCCTAGTCTTCTTCCTTCCTGGGTGCCTGGTGGACTACACTGCCCAGCATCTTTGCAGCTAAATGTGCCATATGACCCTGTTTAGGCCAATGGAAGAAATGGGAGATGATAAAGACCCTTCCTGGCATGGCACATGAAAGCCTCCTATGAATTCCTCCATGACCTTTCTATCCCATCTTCTGGCTGAAGTGACTTGGTTCCAGGGACCTGGATCACCATGGTGGCATAAGATGGAAGGAGCTTAGGTCCCTGTGCCTAGAGGCACAGCTGACCAGAAACACCCACTTTGAACTGTCATGTGAGCAGGAGGGCCACTAAACTCATTGGTATTATGCCTACTTGGTAGACAGAGAACCAGAGGTTCTTAAAGTTCACAAATATATATCAGAACCAGTGTTTCTGGCGCCAAATTCCATACCCTTTCTACGATGTGCCTCTAAATGTGGTAAGTAATAGGAGTCTAAGGAGACCTTGACGACACCAGATTTGAAGAGCTGAAGAAAGAGGAAGAAAGAAAAAGGAAGAAAAAAATGTTCTTATATATTTAAAAATCAATTGTCTGAACAGTAGCAATAAAAAATGGAAAATGTTGTTGGGGGAGGGGCACGGCCAACAAACATCAAAACATTGAAACACCTTGGGATAAAGTGAACATGACATGTGAAAGAACATTTATTACAATGTTTTTAAAGCTTAAAAATAAAACTTGGAGAAGTATTCCTGGATGGGGAGATTCGAAAGACATCAACACAATGCCAAATTCAACTGTACGTTCAGGAGAATTTCAACCAAGATCCTAAATGACAGTTTTAATGACAAGTTGACTCCAGTGATCATATAAAGAAGTAATATATAGAAGAGCCAATAGATTAGACATAAAACTAAGTTACAGGACAGGGTAAGGGGTCCTGACTAATCCATTGAACATAAAGATGTATTCCCTAAAATATGGTAATGTTGCAGGAATGGGAAAAAAGCATGCTGGGACAGAGGAAAGAGTTCTGGACTTGAATACGTTATGTATGAGAGTTTAGTTTATTAGGAAGCTAGGATTTCAAATTAGGGGATACAAGGTAGATGAGTTAATGTATAACATCAGGACAATTGCTTCTCCCTTTTGTCTAAGATTTTAGAGAGCTTTTACAGAAAAATGAATACATGAGCTATTTTAAATCCTGGTGGAAGATCTTTGTAAGGATAAAGTCTAAAGCTAGGACAAGTGAAGATCTGGGCTGATAAGGCTGGCTACCAAATGTAAAACTTGTAGAAAACATACAAAGTTTAAAATATGAATGATACACTAAGAAAAGATTTGCTACATTTAAAAAATCTAACTGATAGTAGCCATCATAGATAGATAGATAGATAGATAGATAGATAGATAGATAGATTATTAGGCAGTCATAAATAGAAATCCATATTAAAAGGATATTTGGAGGCTAACATGGCAGAAAGCACATTTTAATTTTTTTTAATGTTTATTTATTTTTAAGAAAGAGAGACAGAGCACAGATGGGGAAGGAGCAGAGAGAGAGAGAGAGAGAGAGAGAGAGAGAGAGAGAGAGAGAGAGAGAATCTGAAGCAGGCTCCAAGCAGTCAGCACAGAGCCCAACTCGGGGCTCAAACTCACAAACTGTGACATCATCACCTAAGCTGACATTGACACTTAACCGACTGAGCCCCTCAGAGGTCCCCCAGAAAACACACATTAAATGCACATGCCCTTTGACCCAGCAAATATGCTTCGTGGTTTTAAAGATTTAATCCATCCAGTGCTCAAAGACAGCTGTATGAGGATGTGCTTTGTAATATTGTTTAAAAGAGTGAGAACAAGCGAGAATGTATTGAAGTGAAAAGTAACGAGAAAGGTCTTTTCCTTCTCGAGATTAAAATACGTTTTGAAGCTTAAATAGGAGAAAGTGGCAGTGATGCAGGACCAGATAGTGGAACACAAGACAATCCAGAAATAGTATGGGATCCATGATCAACCTCTCCCTGGAAACGCAGTCCCCTAAGTGTGGTGCTCCTGCCGTTGTGTCTGCTGCAGGCGTCCTACATGAACAGTGCCTAGCCTGTAGCAGGTAGGAAGAAAGACTGAAGAGCAGCTCCCAGGCTGGTATTGGGATATCTTGTTTTTTTCTTCTAATCATAGATGTGCCCCCGGCGTGGTTCAGAGAGTGCCCCCTTACACCACACAAAACGATCCTTGAGCCCTGGCTCTCCCTCTGATGGACTGATCGGAGTTGCCTGTCCTAAACATTTGAACGAAGAAGAAGAATAATGGGGTAAATGGAGAGAATTAAGCTCATGGACATAAAGCATTTAGCTCGATATGTGCTAACTGTTGTTGAAAATGCTCCATAACTCATTTCTTCCCTGGAAAGCTAAGAAAGAAAAAAGAACCAACGTACATGTTTAAGTTTAAAAAAAATTTTTTCCCCTACATTTTCCTGCAGCTTGTTCATTATCTCCAAAAAATCTCCAGATATTGAGGTTTCCCCAGGGAGAAACGTTTCTTGGTGACTCTACCCCAAGACAAGGCCTGACCAAGTCGAGGACTAACCTCTCTTCTTTGACCTTTGCCTAATGCAACAAGGTCACACATTATCTTTCATGGTACTTAAAAATTTTTTTTTAACATTTATTTATTTATTTATTTATTTATTTTTAAAATATTTTATTGTCAAATTGGTTTCCATACAATACCCAGTGCTCTTCCCCACAAGTGCCCTCCTCCATCACCATCACCTCTTCTCCCCCCTCCCACTTCAACCCTCAGTTCATTTTCAGCATTCAGTAGTCTCTCAAGTTTTGCGTCCCTCTCTCTCCCCAACTCTCTTTCCCTCTTCCCCTCCCCCTGGTCCTCCATTAGGTTTCTCCTGTTTTCCTGTTAGACCTATGAGTGCAAACATATGGTTTCTGTCCTTCTCTGCCTGACTTATTTTGCTTAGCATGACACCCTCGAGGTTCATCCACTTTCCTGCAAATGGCCATATTTCATTCTTTCTCATTGCCATGAGTACTCCATTGTGTATATAGACCACATCTTCTTGATCCACTCATCAGATGATGGACATCTAGGCTTTTTCCATGTTTTGGCTATTGTTGACATTACTGCTATGAACATTGGGGTACATGTGCTCCTATGCATCAGCACTTCTGTATTTCTTGGGTACATCCCTAGCAGGGCTATTGCTGGGTCATAAGGGAGCTCTATGGATAGTTTTTTGAGGAACCTCCACACTGTTTTCCAGAGTGGCTGCACCAGTTTACATTCCCACCAACAGTGTAGGAGGGTGCCTGTCTCTCCACACCCTCACCAGCATCTATAGTCTCTTGATTTGTTCATTTTAGCCACTCTGACTGGCGTGAGGTGGTATCTCAGTGTGGTTTTGATTTGTGATTCCCTGATGATGAGTGATGTTGAGCATCGTTTCATGTGCCTGTAGGCCATCTGGATGTCCTCTTTGGAGAAGTGTCTGTTCATGTCTTCTGCCCATTTCTTCACTGGGTTATTTGTTTTGTGGGTGTGAAGTTTGGTGAGTTCCTTGCATATTTTAGATACTAGCCTTTTAACTGATATGTCATTTGCAACTATCTTTTCCCATTCTGTCCGTTGCCTATTAGTTTTCTTGATTGTTTCCTTTGCAGTGCAGAAGCTTTTTATCTTTATTTTTGAGAGAAACAGAGTGCAAGCAGGGGAGGGTCAGAGAGAGAGGGAGATGCAGAATTGGAAATGTGCTCCAGGCTCTGAGCTGTCAGCACAGAGCCCACTGCGGGGCTTGAACCCCTGAACTGTGAGATCATGACCTGCAACGAAGTTGGACACTTAACCAACTGAACCATGCAGACACTCCCACAGAACTTTTTTTTAAAATTTATAATAGTTTATTGTCAAATTGGTTTCCATATAACACCCAGTGCTTCTCCCCACAAGTGCCCCCTCACCATGACCATCACCCTTTTTCCCCCCCTTCAGTGCTCGGTTCGTTCTCAGTATTCAATAGTCCCTCATGATTTGTGTCCCTCTCTCCCCAACTCTCTTTCCCCCTTCCCCTCCCCCTGGTCCTCCATTAGGTTTCTCCTATTCTCCTGTTAGACCTATGAGTGCAAACATACGGTATCTGTCCTTCTCCGCCTGACTTATTTCACTTAGCATGACACCCTCGAGGTCCATCCATGTGGCTACAAATGGCCAGATTTCATTCTTTCTCATTGCCATGTAGTACTCCATTGTGTATATATAAACCACGTCTTCTTGATCCACTCATCAGGTGATGGACATTGAGGCTCTTTCCATGATTTGGCTATTGTAGAAAGTGTCGCGATGAACTTTGGGGTCCATGTGCCCCTGTGCATCAGTGCTTCTGTATTCCTTGGATAAATCCCTAACCGTGCTATTGCTGGGTCATAGGGGAGTTCTACTGATAGTTTTTTGAGGAACCTTCACAATGTTTCCCAGAGTGGCTACACCAGTTTACTTTCCCACCAACAGTGTAGGAGGGTGCCCATTTCTCTACATCCTCACCAGCATCTATAGTCTCTTGATTTGTTCATTTTAGCCACTCTGACCGGGGTTAAGTGGTCTTTTTTAACCAAGACATTAAAAAATGACATAGTGACAGATAGCCTGGGAACATAAACATAGCTATCATTTTTACTATTAACACCACCATTTTTTATTTTAGAAAAATGCAATTCCTGATTACTGGTGAAGTTTTGAAAAATACAGAAATGTACAAGAAGGAGCATGGGATTTCACCTCTCCCACCACCTTGGATTGCCCGCGATTGGTACTTTGGTTAATGTCCTTAAGTCAAATTGGCATCTATCTCATAATCTGGTTTCCACTTTGTTGTTAAGTATTTTCCTCTGTTGCTACATAAGCAAAAATATATAAAAATATGCCTTCTCATGAAATAAACGCTCTTCTGAGGGCAAAGTGGTTTCTGCCTTTGGCAAAGCAGCTTTCTGATGGTAACACAGAGAGAACTGATTTGTATTGTTGTTCACACAGATGCCCAGAGACACGTGTGGACTCTCAGGACTGGATGAGGAAGGGAAGGCAGACACTCAGGTTCCTAGGTCCATCTGATCTGAAGCTCAGTGAAAGGATGTGGGGAAAGAAGTAAGATCCGAATCATGTGCTCTTCCCCTGTGCTGTTCAGCTGAGTAGTCACACGCTAGAGAAACTTCTACACACACAAGTATATACACCAGAATCTTAGTGATCCTCTCTGGGCGATGGGATAATGGGCCATTTTTATTTTATTCTCTTTGAACATTTATATATATTTTTTAATTTTTTAAAATTATTTTTTAGTTTTTTATTGTTTTTATTTATTTTAGAGAGAGAGACAGCATGAGCAGGTGAGGGTCAGAGAGAGAGGGAGACACAGAATTTGAAGACAAGCTCCAGGCTCTGAGCTGTCAGCACAGAGCCCAATGTGGGGCTTGAACCTACGAACTGTGAGATCATGACCTGAGCCGAAGTCAGATGCTTAACTAACTGAGCCACCTAGGCGCCCCTGATCATTTATATTTTAAAAAATTTTCTCTAATGAGCAATCAGAAGAAAAATGGGAATAATGGTGGCTTTTGTTTAAAACTAGGAAATACACGGCAGGAAATATTCCAGAATAATGAAATTGTATGACTGCTCCGATACAGTAGACCACTCTCATTCCGGTTCAGCGGGAGGTAGCTGGGGGTAAGCTCATCCTGATTTCCAGTGGCGGTGGCATCTCAGGCCTGATGAAAGGGCCCATGACCTCCTTGGGGTGTCTTGATCACTCTGGGATGTCTGTCCAGTCACTACACATTAAGCCCAATCCTCATTTGAGGAGGATGGAATGTCAAGCATTATGGATGCTGTAATGTGTCGATCCATCCCGAAGGCCTGCCGTCCATGTCTCCTACTTCTGGGGGCAGGACATACAAATGTACATGTACACATATATAATTTATTGGACGGCTGGCTCATCACGTATATTGGTTTTCAGAGAATCCCTATTGTCAGCATATTTCAGATTGGATTTGCTGCTGACATGGTCGAATGAGAAAATACTGACATGTTTCAGTATTGCACTTGACATTTCGAGTATTATTATTGGTCGTTTTATTCCATGTAGTATCATTGTCCGAAGGGGATCACACTTAAAAAAAAAAATTCCAAGTGCTACTCACTTCTGATGAGGTGCCTGGCTTTGGGGCGCTCTCCTTCACGCCGTCGATGAGCTGGGAGGGAAGCTTGTTGAACCAGGGCACAAACTGCGGGTGACACCTGTTAGGCAGAAAATTCCTGCAGAAGCATATTTGGAAATTGTTTCAGAGAGAGATCTTATTCTTGAAGAGAATGCCCCCTTCAACCTGATCCTCATCAACAAAGTGTATTTGTCGTGTGAAGCAGGTTTTTTCTTTCCAACAGCAATGACCACACTCTTTGTCAGTCTTTTTTTTTAATGTTTTTTATTTAGTTTTGAAAGACAGAGAGAGGGAGCGCAAGCAGGGGAGGGTTAAAGAGAAAGGGAGACACAGAATCTGAAGCAGGCTCCAGGCTCTGAGCTAGCTGTCAGCACAGAGCCTGACTCGGAGCTTGAACCCAGGAACTGTGAGATCATGACCTGAGCCGAAGTCGGATGCTTAACCGACTGAGCCACCCAGGCACCCCAATCAGTCTTTGATAAGTTACATTTCACCCAAATTTCTTAAAAGCCCACACAGAAGAATTGCCAAGGCAAATGTGTGTGTGTGTGTGTGTGTGTGTGTGTGTGTGTGTGTTTGTGTGTGTGTTCCTTAAGAAAAGGCTTTGTAGGAAGAAATAAACAAAATATATTTATTCTTCTCTGCTGCAAAAGACCTACATGCATTTGCATATAAATACAATCATTTCATATTCAAAGTTTAATTTTTAGCAAATGTCCCAGAAAAAAAGAGGAGGCTCCAGGAATAGGCCATCTCACTGAGAGGTAGAACCTGAGTTATTTCTTTGTACAGAGCTGTTTCCGGATGCTGGCTGCCAGGGCGTGAAGAACGGGGTAGGCATATTCTAAGCTCATGTTGCGGAAGGTCCTTGCTCAGCAAAGGGGACTTCTGTCATCTGTTCCTCAGCTTAAGGTTGTAAAGAAAAGCTTTCACTAGTCCATCCATTTGACTCACTCGCCAATCCCCTTCTCCCAAGCCCTGAGCACAGTTTAAAATCGAGGCTTCTGGAATTGCCCGTGTGTATTCATGAATCCAATGGGGTTCCAGAAAGCGTTTCCTGAATGTAAGAGGATTCTCCTGGAATGCGTAAACCGCTCAGGCCCTAAGTCCTTGGACCTCTGGAGAAGGAGACATGTTTATCTCTTGCTGAGTTGCTGTCAGAACAAAATGTGTGTATTTCTATCAATAAAACACTGCTCTGACAATTTGTCCCTGGAAATAAATGGCCTTTTCCAGAGAGGCTTTAAATAGGGGCCATAATGGTAGTGAATGGAACTGAGTTGAATAATTAGATCCTTCTCCATAAATCCTATGGTGCCGTCTTCACACGGGACTCTCTCCAGGATGTATGTTAGCCCACGGCCTCTCTGTGGTGTGGACACAGCTGTGTGCCGTGGCGGGATGGAGGTAAGCAAACTTCAGACAAAAATTTAACCGTCTGCTTTCCCAGTAGAATGTATCTCCTTTGCTTCTCTTGCTAAAAATAAGATGTTTACGTGGGTTATGGGAGCATCTCCACCTATTCCATTGGACTTCAGTTTTTAAATGTAAATCTATCAGACACACCTTGTTTATGACAGGTGGGAATAACAGAAGCTCATGAAGATGAAAAAAAGGCATTTCTGGTAATTTGAAAGATGTTGAGTTACACAGGAGAAGTCAAAGATGCCTCATCCCTTTCAGTTGTGTTGTTTCTTGTCTCCCAATCTAAGACAATGTAGAAGTCCCTATATGTGTATATGAGTCTACTGGATTTGGAGATACTCATGACAGGGGCCGTGATTTAGTTCATTTTCTATCCGTATCACAGAACAGTTCATGACCCATAATTAAGCAAAGAGCATAGTTTTTTAAATTAAGTGCCACTTTTTTTTTTTTTTTACCCCAAAGAGAAGCTCTCTGAGCCCTTACTCTATCGTAGACTTTGTTCTGAAATTAGCTTGGGGCGTACCACGGTTCCACTTTGAAAGTACTTCTGACTGCTGTGATCATCCAAGAAATGTTGGTAACTTGGTTTTTAAGGGAAAAAGTAGATGCAGAAAACTACAAAAAATAATGACAATTCTGCCAGATCAGTGCCATGAGGGAAGAATGGACCCATGTTCTCCAGGGCTCTTTTTCATAGACAGGATTGACCTGAAGCTGACCCGCCATGTTGGAATGAACCAAACTCAGAGGATCAATTCACAGAGAAGGAGATGTGTGAAACAAGTGTGTAGGGGTCAGGTCAATTCTAAAAGTATCTGCAAGATATTTAGTTCAAGAGTATTTTCCATTAGGAGAGAGGTGCTGAATAATTATCTTGCAAGTATGGAGGAATAATTCTTGGACATTACTGAAATTTAATGAAGACACAAGGAATTCTTTCTTTACCTTAATTTGTCCTGCAGGCCTCCAGATCAGGTTGGTTTGGGTGCTCTTTGTGGAAAGTCATTAAATCCAATATTGGTAAACCTATGATGTGGGCACAGTTAGTCTTCAATGGCTGGTTAATTTCTTTTAATATATCCTTCCTCTGACTCTACAGGGACCTCCTGCTTTCTCAGTCTTTCATTTGATGTCCCACTGCCTCTATATCTTCTCTGTTGGGACACTGTCCTGTTTTAAGGAATGATAGCACTAAGGGCCCACCAGCATGGGCTCTGGATCCAAATAGGCACGCACCTCTCATTGACTTACTGGCTTGCCTTGAACAATTGCATCATCTCTTAGAACCTCAATGTTTGCATCTGTAAAATGAGCACACATAATGGAAATTAAACCTCACGGTTCTGAAAATTAAATAAGATGATCTACACACCACTTCTTCTTAGTCTAGAAGTTGAAATGTACAATCTCAACATACTTTGGCTATCCTAATTATGATCAATTATTATGACTTAATGTTGTGACGGCTACTATTGAAATTAACCTTCTACAGGAAGCTAGCTATTGAACACTTCCAGTATGGATTCATTGTGTCCAGCCCAATTATATATTTGCTTAATAAATCCAGCCTTGAAGAAAGGAATTCTGTTTTACTCTCAGGTTCCGCCAAAACAGGTCTTCAAAAACTATGGGTTTTGCAATAATGAATTAGAAGATCAGTGATCTTCCCAGTGGTTCTGTCCAATTCACCCTCAAGGAAGCTACCTAATTCGCTTGTGAGTGACTCGTCCAGACATCCTTCCTACAAGAGACTTGGAGTAAGGGATACAGCAAATTACTTATTCCTCACTCCTAGTCTCCTTATAAGCCAGACTCTCCCAGTTTTCTTTTCTGGCTATTCTGTTTTCTATTACATAGAACACTTAGGTGATGTGCCAATAAGTAGTGTATGAATTCTTAATGAAGGAGGAATGAATTATAAATGGCATGGAATTTATCTACATTGCTTCCTTGCTGATGGCAGAATGGTGCTTTATCTTGCATCAAGACTTATAGGAGTCAGTAGGTGAGAAAGTATCCTGGTTGATAAATTTAAAAATTGTGACCGGATGCCGTCTTAGGTTACATGGAACTCAATACCATGTGGCAGAGAGGAGATGGCTTGACCAGGAACTGTGGTGAATCAGATGCTGCCAGGAGAGAGACTGCGGTGGTCCCTCAGAACACAATTACTGCGAGAGTAGAGAACTCGGATCGGAGGCAGACAAGGGCTTGGGTGGGAGTTGTAGTTACTGCTTGGTCCTTGAGTGCCAGTTAGAAAGAGGCCTGACGGAGGTCTCTAGTATTTTGATCTTAAGGGGAAGCTATTGAATGACATGATCTAGAGAAAGGATTTCAGTCTCGGTCCGCCATCCCCAAGTCATCTGTTGACAGCGAGCTCCATAAATACAGTGAACTCTCGTTCGGAAGACTAACAGATAAATTTCCATGTCTCAAAGACTTGATGCAAAGTGTGTTTGCACATAGCACCTTACAGGGACCTCTCCTGGGTGACTCTCCTCCAAGGGTTGATCTGGGGACACAGGTTCTTTCTAACTGTAGCTCTGTCATCTTTATTATGTGGTTCCGAAACGCACCAAAAATTATCCCCACATCAGCCCCCCAGAGGGGCCCTAGCAGGGAAGGTTCGATGGAGAAGGCCTAGAAGTGGAATTGTGGAATTCTTCAACTCTTTGGATGCTTATCCAAAGGAAGCTGAGAAATGTATTCTAGCTGCCTAGGTAGAAGATGAATCAGATATGATCATCAGCTAGCAGTCTGCAATTCTCCAAAAATCCCTACATTCTTAGAAAATAAGAAGGTTACCGTTATTGCAGAAATGTCATTTTATGAAGTGTTTGCAAATTCTTTAAATAAAAAAAAAGAAATCCCTTCTTTGGGGCGCCTGGGTGGCTCAGTTGGTTAAGCATCCAACTTCAGCTCAGGTCATGATCTCATGTTTGTGGCTTTGAGCCCTTTGGTGGGCTCTGTGCTGACAGTTCAGAGCCTGGAGCCTGCTTTGAATTCTGTGACTCCCTCTCTCTCTGTCCCTCTCCTGCTTTCTCTCTGTCTCTCAATAAGTAAGTAAATGTTTTTTAAAAAGGAAAAAAAAAAATCCCTTCTAGAAGATTGTGTTTGCATTCAAGCAGTGGAAATTCCAGTTACAAATTGTCTTAATTTGTAGGAGCTTACTTGGTAATAGTTCATCAGTTTTGTTTATCTTCATGTAGAATTGCCTTTAAATTACTGATAAAATTAAGCCACAAATGTGATATGTGCATTCTTATTGGAAGTGTGGGCAATATGGTAATGGATAAAGAAAGAAATTTAGAGTCACTCACTATTTGATCTGTGTAAACAGGTTGTTTTATATCCACCCACTCTTTTTCCTCTGCATAAAGTTACCTACTATCTCAGGGACCAACCAACTTTTCTTGGAAAATTCTAGATGGTAAATATTTTAGGCTTTCGAGACTATGCTGTATCTGTTACAACTCAGTTCTGCTATGGTAGCACAAAAAACAGCCACAAACCATATGTAAACAGATGGATGTGACCCTGTTTCAATAAAACTTTATTTATAAAGTGTAACAACCTGCATAGTAGGTGATAGATGCAAAGTAACGTATGTAAAACCCTGAGAGGCCTGCTCAGGTCTGGCTCAGGAAAGACTCATTTCCTCTACTTGCAATGAATACAATGTATGACTTCCAAGTACTTAACATTCAATGGATACAAGTTTAGATAGGCATAGCAAAAGTCTAGGAGTAGAGACCTTAAATACTGAAAGTTTAAAAGCAGAGGGGGCCGGGGGGAAAGGGGAAAGGGGATATTTTTACTTAAAATTTTATTTACTCCTATGCCGGGTGAATGGTTTTTTTTTTCAATGAGCATATTTTACTATTGTGATAAAAAAAGATAGTTTAAATGTATGTATTTCCAACTTTTTGCTGACTCAGAAGAGAATGTTGCATTTTAATCCTGAACACGTGACTCATTTGCATTTTCCAATAACCAGCTGCAGCTATGTTTCAGGGACTGTAGCCTGGACCACAAAATAACATTGAAAGAGTTTAGACATAGCCTGAAATGCTTCGAGGAAGGGCCAGTCTTCCACTTCCTCTTTCGGAGATTTAGCTGACAAGGCCACTGATAAAGGGGAAGAGGAGCAGTGTTTTGAGGATCTTGCTTGGGTTCCTTTGCTCAGCCCCCTGCTATCACCCTCATCACGTGCAGGGCTGTCATTAGCTTCCTGGGGACAGACAGGGTCCATGCGCCACTCGCAGTGGGCACTTACAGATGCTCCTCAATGTAAATACGGGCCCTTCATTCCCTGTGACCAGCGCAGCCCCTGGCACGTATTACACACTCAAGAAACGCGTTCAGACTAGATTTAATGGGGTGGATGCAGCAACTGAAGGGGGCTGGTGGGCATTTGATTTCCAGGCAAGGCCGCCTTACTCCTTTCGGACTTGTTAGCATGCGGCATGCCCTAGGAGCGTTGCAATAAAGAGACACATTTCATGAGACTTCTGTTGTTCTCGGTGAGATTACCTTGTGTTAGGGGGTATGATTAACCTAAATTAACCCGAGAGAACGTCCCAGGAACATTATCATGAAGAAAAGAGATATCAGCGTCTATTGTCTACTCTGGTGATAAACAGTTTTTCATCAGGCTTTCTTCTCATTTATCTATTGTGAGCTGCTTGGTGCTTTTCCAAAATAGAGAAATGTAAACTCGAAATACCTCGGCATCTTTCTTCCGATTTCACTTTTTCTCAATGCTCGGTTTCTCTCTTAATTTCTCCGTGGACCACAGTTCTGATTACTATCCATCTACCGAGATGTCAGTCAAATATCACACTTTCTTTGTAAAATAAGGGAGGGGGGACAAGCCTGGACAAAATGATTGCTTACAAAAACCACATTTTAATACCACAGCTTTGTTTGGACTTCAAGACAATTGTAGAAATCATTAGATAATATCTTCTTTAGGGATTCGGCATGGTCTCCACTAGATTATTATCAGGCCAGGAGGAAAAGAAAATCTTCGTTATTATTTGAATCAGTTTACAGCAACTCGTGAATTAGAAGCTCACACCCAAAGGAGTTGTTTTCAGCCTAATGGAAACAATTTATCTAACACTTTCAATTCTCTACCCAGGATCTACATTGAGAGAGGTACTTTCTCCAATGCAGGTACATTCTATGCTAGCCTGTTCCATGCAGGTCAGCATCTGTTAAAAACTAAAACCAATAAAGGACAGGTTCAGCCTGATAAGGATATACCGCCAATGACTTAAAAATCACCATCTTAAAAATTGTGCTAAAATTAAGTTAAGGAACTACAAGGGGGTGTGTTTGTTTTTAAACAACACTTTCCTGGTCTGTTCTGGTTTAACCCAATGAGATAACACATTGACTTTAGGGAGAGAGCTGATGTTAATGAAAAGTTACACTCTCAGCATTGATTGCTTAATAATAAGGGAATACCGTGGAAACAGAACATGTGTTTTCCCTGAGGTTTTCAGAGTTGTTTAAGAGAAGAGCAATTGTTTAATATACGGTTATGAATCCTGAACTACTCTGAAAACAGATGTCTGCCCATCTTAGAGGAAAAAGTCAAAATCTCATGAAAACCTGAGAACTGTAAGCTTGTATGGCGGTTGCTGAAATTCTCTGGGGGAGAAGAAAAGGGGATTCAGATCCAATCTTGAACCTCTTCTAAAGGAGTTATTTGGGGGAATCTTTGTGAGTAAATTATAGCTCGCTTGTGCCACATAGGAGCTTAGAATTCATCTGGTCCAACCGCCTCCATTTTCCTGGTGGAGAAACTGAGTCCTCATGAGTAAAAAGGCCCCTCAGAGGTGACCCAATGGGTTGGCCACTCATTAGATTGGTGAGAGTCAGATCTGCCTCTAACTGCGTCCATCCTGGGTTCATTTAGTCCTGGGCTGCAGCATTTTGTGCAGCGTATAATAATTCCTTAATAAACATTTGCTGCATGCACGTGTGAAGAGGTGGTATTTTAACTCCGCCAGAGTGAGCATAGGACCAGCACCCAGAAAGCTGAGTGGACGGCTTTCTAGGACAGGGCAGTATCTTTGAGCGGCTGAAGTCTGGCTACAGAAACAACAAGACGTTGTGGTGTCCCACTCCTGGCTGGGGACAGACTGTCCTGGGGAAGTGTGTCTGTGAGAAGGTGGATGATCAGTGGGGCAGTTCACAGATCCGCTTGAGACTCCGAGTGTCCAGGGTGGGCAAGCTGCCGGTAGCTTCCACCTGGACATGGCTTGCAGAGCTGAAGGCTTGGCAGGTGGGCTGGCCCGGGTTCAACTCCCCAGTCCGCCACTTGCCAGCTACATGTCTTGGGCGAAACTCAGATCTTCCCTTTTTCTGTGACTCTTAGCAAGTTAATTATCTTCCAAACTGTCACTGTGCCTTCCGCCAAAATATGAAGAAGCTAGCTCCTACATCAGAGCATTGTTTTGAGGGTTCCGTGACCCCATCAGGGCTCCGTGAATGTCTATTTCAGTGAACTAACTTCATATCAGGGAAATAGGTTTGTCTGCTTTGTCCAAAATTACATTCTTGTCCCGGATTACCTATTCCTAATATTTTTTTTAATGACCAGAAAAGCTGAAATGTTATGATATGGTGTTTAGATGAACTTCTTTGACTTTCTAGAATTTTCTGATTGGGTTATGCATGAAGCTGTGTGGCGGTTGAGCATAGAAGTCCCATCCAGGTTACAGGAGGGCCTGGATGCTTAAGCAGTGGGTTGGGTCCCACCACTCACGAGAATCCTCCTCCCCATTGCAATCTGGCCAAAGTTGATTGGACCCTGTTGCAGCCTGTCACTGAGTGAGAAAGAACTCCCTGTTACGGAAGGTTCCCTTCTCTCTGGCAGCCATTCTCGCCTCCTTCAGACACGAGTTCACTTCCCACTGTGTCCGCCGCTAGAGTAGATCACCAACCCTCACGTGTACCTCCTGGGTTATTGATGCTGGGTTTTTTTTTTTTCCCTCAAAATAAAAGCTAACCTTCTCATTAAAAAAAAAAAAAGTGGCATAATCTTACCCACAACTGCTTACTTGTTTTCATTTTGTGTGTTTCCATTACATATTTTTGTTTCTGTGTGTAATGAGGACACTGCCCCGATGACCTTGAACATGCTCAGTTTATAACCTTGAACATTTTCCTCACGTGGGTGTACGCTCTTCCTCAACCAATCCCCGTTTTAAAAAATACGATTCAGAGCAACTGAGAAGTGCTTTCTCTCCCTTGGATCTACAACAAGGCTTTAACTATTATGAGACATTTGCACATATGTCTGTAGGCATCATAACACTGCAAGTTAGGTATGGGGTGAATATGCCATTTATTACCCAAACAGGGGTCACTTCTAGAGAGGAAGGGGTGCTGTTAACACTCACGTCAGGACAACAGGGATTGCCTGGGGATGTTCTGGACCAACTGAGACGTGCTCAGCCCAGCTCGGCCAGACAGAAGCGATTTCAGGTTACTAACACAGAAGCACAGAGGCTAAGAGGCTGTTCAAAGCCACATACCAGTAACTGGTGGTTCTGATCTTAGACACAAGACTCAGGCTCCTAATCTAGTGTTCTGGAAACCATACGTCAGTGCCTCTTTCCATGGTCTGCACAGCTTTGTAAATATCCTAGAGACACACAGCCCCTTGCGTTTATCAAACCGAGATAAAATAACTCTCCCTTCCTCTCTGCCTCTCTCCTGTGCTCTCCAGTTCTTACTGACGTCTACGCCAGGTTCCTGACATTTTGTGAGAGGGCACTGTCTGAACAGAGGCTTACTATCGGGGATTAAATGCTCCTTTAATAAGAGTCAGTGCCTGATGTATTGTTTTTATTAAGGATGTTCTGCTCAAGAGAATGGTCTTGCGCGCTTGCATTAGTGTCTTCTAAGGCTGCAGGCTGATTTGAAATAACATCCATAATACACCACAATCAAAACATTTAGGAGCAATTATAATAATAAAAGGACCTAAGGGAATTGGAATATTTCAAAACTACCCCCTGGACCAGACAGGGTGAGGGAGAGAGTCTGATGGAAACCTATCCCTTTTTCCTCTTCTTCCCGGAGCCTGGAGGAGGAGATCCCGCCCTCTGGGTTTGTGGGTGGCCCTAGGCAGTGGATGAGGTGGCGAATCCTCCGGGAGGGGCATCTGTGCGTTCCTGGTTGGACTTAGGCTCTGGACTTAGCCTTCCAAGGTTTGGGATCCCAGCCGAGGCCCCGAGTAACTCTGTGTCTTTGGTCATGTTGCATTTTCTAAGCTGTGGTCTCCTCATTCGTAAAATGAGATGATGTGGAAAGTCACTGGAGAAACAAATGTAATTACCACACATAATTACCATTTCTTTTTTGCGGTGAGAACATTTAAGATCTACTCTCTTAGCAACTTTCAAGCGTGTGATACAGGGCTCCTAACTATTCCATCAGGTGAAGCAGGAAACACTAATGTTATTATGTATCAGATCTTCACCTCGCACCTTAAATGTACACCATGTTGTATGTCAGTTATACATCTCGATGTAGCTGGAGAAAAGAAAACCAAAACAACAAACAAATCGTGCTCTTTGCAAAAACAGATACATAAGAACCAGATCCATATGTGTTTTTGGCGTGTTATTTCTGTGATTCGTTATTAGTTTTGTCAGGAACTGAACTATCCTCCCATGTAGAGAGACCAGCCTTTGTGTCTCTGTTGGCTTTCCTTCAGAGATTCCCCCAAATGTCAACTCTCTTGGCCCGTGCAATGCAAGTAGCAAGGGTGACTCATCAATGAAATCAATCTGGGATTTCCAATGGACTCTGAAACGAGGTCCTCTGATAAGCAAGGATTACGTGAGCAGGGCAGTAATCTGCCAGAGTCCTTCAAGCAGCATTCCAGGACTTCTCCAGGGGAGCCCCACGTCCAAGAAATGGTGCTCTGGTTGTGGCATCCAAGGGACAAGGCTTTGGGTCTCAGAATTTCCAGTGATCCACTAAGCATGTTGAGATCCGCCCAACGCTGGCCTGAAAGTTCCCGTAAAAGCACCTTGGCCTTATACCCTCTCGTGTAACTCTCCACAGTCTGCTAAGACACATTCCCCTCACCCCTGTTTAAATGCAAGGAAACTGAGGTTCAGCCAATGAGCTGGCCCAAGGTGGCCACCCAGTTCCAAAGCAGAAAGCCACTTTTTGAAATTGCGTCTGACTGTAAAATCAATGTTTTAAAAAAATGTTTCCTTAATATTTTACTTTTCATTATCAAAGTAATTTACATGCATTGTAAAAAAAAGAACTTTTGCAAGCAGAGTGAAAGTATAAAGAAAGTAAAAATGATCCCCACTTCTAGGATGGACAGGGTTGCATTTTGCCGTAACTCTTTCCTGGCTTTCCTGTGGGGTTCTGTGTGCGTCTCTCTGCACGTGATGAGAAGGGAAAGGAGGTGATGGTCATATGAACTTTTGCTTTGCTTCTCTCACATCATAGACTATTAGTCTCCTGAAACGATGGTTGATGGGCTAGAGAACCTTTTTTCACACACGCACATGTGTGTGTCTATACACGTATACATCATTGAACAGTTCTCTCTTTAGACATTTTGCTTACTTCTAGTTTTTTTTTTTTCCGATCATAAATAACACTTAGATGAACATCTTTGGTTTAGGAAAAGTAGCTAATAGCAACAGGTGGTCCTACCTTCGCCTGGGTGGGGTGTCCTGGGACGGATGTAGCATGTCACTTATAGTATCTAATGTAAGGCTCTCGTCACAACCCTGGGAGTGAGGTGCTATTTATTATTAGCACCATCTTCCTGATGAAAAAGCAGAGGCCTAAATAGGTGAAATGCATCGTCCGGACAGACACTGAAAGCTTACGACAGAGACAGAGTCGAATGCAAGACTGTCTGAAGGTCAAGCCTGTGTCCTCTGCCATGTGGCTGCCCACCAGGCTCTGTGTGTTTCTGATATTGGACTGTGAGGACGCAATCATAGAAGGGACATGACTGGGCACAAGAGCAGGTGCCATGGTCTCCGGGTCTGGGAATCACTGACCTCCCTAAAGTGTTCTTTCTCCGGCAGTGCTGGGAGTGCCTTATTCCCAGCAAAGAGCCAGTGCCCATGGGGGCGCCAAGGCTCAAGCCACCCCACCTGGCTGTCCCCAGACTCTGAAAGTCCCTGGAGTGTGGGCTCGGATATGGCCTGGCCTGGGAGCCAAGGGACCCCGATGGTGGGCTCTCCCAGCGGAGTCACCATGGTCGTGGGGGCTGTGTGTGTGGCAGGGACAGCGGTAGGGCATCTCTGATGTCTCAGAAGCTGGGGCAGCTGTCTTCGTCCAAGGATTTTCCCAGCAGGAAGCCCAGTGGCTCCATCCGTGCCATCTTAGACTTCTAGCAGAGGGATAGGAGACGATCCAGTTTTGCTTCTTAGCCCTGACTGCCTTGTGTTACAATGATCTAGACTTGGAGAGCGAACTCAGCAAAATGAGCTTGTGCCTGTCACCTCCTGCTCATGTGACCCTCAACCAGTCCCATTAGACTCTGCCTTTAATCCCTGCTCTGCATTCCCCCAAAGACAAGCACTTGAATGACATCCTGCTAACCTTCCCCCCTTCACGCGTGCTCCCCGCTGATGACCAAGCGGCTAATGCGAACTGCTGTGGATTAAGTCTCCAGCTCCCTCACTATCTGGTTTCCCACTGTGGCCAGGACCAAATCCCTACCTGCCCCCCCCTATCTGCTGGGGAGATTTTCCTCTGGGGAAGCGGGCTGTTCCTTCTCTGTCCCGTTTGCATTTCTCAGGCCTCTCTGTGTTGCCAAGACCCCTCCTCAACCACACTGGCTCTTGGCCGGATGGGATTTCATATGTCAAGTTGTGTTCTTGGTCCCAGGATCTTTCCGGAGCTCTGTGACATCCTTGCTTGAAGTCTTTGGTCACCTCCCAAATTATTTCAAGGATTACATAAGTACGATTAACTTGGTCCTCTTCTTTCTCATCAAAAGCCCTTCAGCTCCTGGATTCGTTTCCTAGGATTACTGTATTGGCTTACCACTAATGTGGCAGCTTCAAACAAGAGAAATATATTATCTCACAATTCTGAAGATGGAGTCTGAAATGAAGGCGGATTGGGGCCACGCCCTCTCGGAAGGCTTTAGGGGACTTTTATTCCATGCCTCTGTCAGTTCTGGTGGCCACTGGTCTTTGGCATTCCTTGCCTTAGGGCTGTCCTTCAACCTAAATCCAGGATGATTTCATTTCATGACCTGTAACAAATTACACATGCAAAGACCCTATTTCTGAGTAAGGTCCCATTCTGAAGCTCATGGTGAAGAAAACTTTGGGGGAGACGCTCTTCTATGCATTATGATCCCCAACATCTTCCTCCATGCTGTGGGAGGGGGCAAACAGCTGTGTTTTCTCCCCTTCCTTCCCATGCTATACTTTCAGGGCTGAGAATCATAAACGGACTGACTTTTGGACCAGGAAGAGGTCTTTAAGATCATTCTAGTCTACAGCTGTCCAGTAGAACTTTCTGCAGTGACAGAATTGTGCTACACCAGTGCTATTCAATATGGAAGCCACAAGCTGTCTTGGTGTTGCACGTGAGATGTGACTAGTGCCACTGAGGGACTGAATTGTTCATCTTAATTCACTCACATTTACACTTATGTAGCTTCAGGTGTGCCTCCTCTCCCTTCCCATGCTATACCCCCACCAACCTGGGCAAGAAGGTCCTGGTCCAACCGTCCATCTTAACCACGACAGCCAGAGGCCCAGAGGAAGCACTCAGTCTGCCCATGGACATTTACGGCTGGTGGTTCACCTAAATCCCTTCAACTTCTGGGATCAGCAGAGGCTTACTACCAGATTTGTTTGGTTGGCCAGTGAGTTTAGAATATTTTCCCCATTGTTAAATGACTGACAGTAATCAAGAGAAGAATGATTTTTCATAACTTGTAAAAATCATATGACTTTCCAATTTTGACCTCCAAAATCAGATTTTACTAGAACACAGTCACGCCCATTGGTTCACCTCATATCTGGGGCTGAACTACTCCCACGGAATTGAGATGCTGCAGAGAGTAGATGAGCCTCAAAACCAAAAATATTCACTCTCTGGTCCTTTCCAGAAAGAGTCTGTGAGTCCTGCTTTAACGTGGTGATTTTTAAACTCTTGATTCCCTAGTTTCAAGTGAGGAAAGAGGGTAATTTGGGAGCAAGAGGAAAGCACATCCTGGCCACTTCCCAGCACTGGGGAAATGTTTCATAACATTTAGAAATAGGATATGAATGTCAAAAGGACACAATTCAACTCAATTTGTGACGGAGAAATTAGAAGTCTTGTGGGTTGTGCTGGTAGAACTTTGTGTTTCCTCAAGGTGGAGAATAAAGAGCTGCCAGGTATTAGTGATGGACCCCACTGCCCTCGGCCATGGACATTATGGACACGCCACATTTCCTGTGAGGGAGGGCACCCTGCATAAGGTGCAGATGACTGACCATGCCCGCGCAAGGACCAAGATCTGAATTAGCTCCTCCCCCATCTTTTGAGGAGGTTGGCAGCACCTTACCAGTGGAAATCTCTGAGATGAAGGCTGGGTCAGTGCCCGGCACCTACCACGGCCGTCGGGGATGGAGCCTTGTTAACAGGTTATGCACGCTTTCCCCTGTCTACTGCATGCTTCTCTCTCCCACTCAAGAAAACGGGCCAAGACACAAGTAAATGAGAGCAAGAGTGTCTTAGGGATGGCATCAGAGCTGCCTTTTTATTTTAAGTTTATTTATTTTGAGAGACAGTGCAAATGGGGCAGGGGCAGAGAGAGAGAGAGAGAGAGAGAGAGAGAGAGGAGAGAGAATCCCAAGCATGCTTTGCACCGTCAACAGAGAGCCTGACACAGGGCTCAAACTCAGGAACCATGACATTATGACCTGAGCTGAAGCTGGACACTTCATCAACTGAGCCACCCACATGTCCCTGAGTTGCTTTAATTAAGGTGTTAAAAAAAAAAAAAGAAGAAGAACAGAAAACCTCCACCAACTTATTCTAAAGCTTCTACAGTTTAATTGCCTTAATTAGCAAAGACTTGAGCCTGCGGTGCCCAGAGCATGGACACGTCTAGGCTGGGCATCTTGTGTGCACCTGATGTGGGCTTCATACTGGAGGCACATAGGTCTTTCTCAACGCCCGCCTGCTCCCCTTCCAGCTCTGCGGATGAGGCCTGGGCTCACATTGCACAGGGACCTGGGCTCCAGGAGGACTGCCCACCTGGGCAGGGAGGGCCGCCATTGCTGGCTTTCCCCTCTTACCATCCTTA
>PJEM01014591.1:0-34226 GCA_004023845.1 Helogale parvula | reverse complement strand
ATCGAATGAGGACCCACTGAGGAGCACTTGCACACGCATGCACACTCATGTGGACCTCAGTTCAGCATCCGGCCAAACACCCACTGAGGAGCGCTCACACACACACACACACACGCATGCACATACGCACACTCGTGTGGACCCTAGTTCAGCATCCCGCCGAATGAGGACCCACTGAGGGGCGCTCACAGTGCTCACACACACACGTGTGGACAGCAGGGCCACCCAGAGCAGAGGCTGGCACAGAACAGCTCTCTGGACCGTGCATCATTCTCAGTGGCACACGGCCAGGCGCACTGTGCCTGCCTGACTGCAGACAGAGTCCCCAGCATGTTGGGGTCGTGACAGGCTGCGTCACACTGCACGTTGGCAGGAAGGCAGCGGTTGTGTCCCGGTACACAAACATCACGTTATGAAATGGAGTTGATGTGTTTCCTGACGAAGATCCCCTGCCCGTCCGCTTGTGGGGTCTTGATAGAGAAGGAAATCTAATCGATGTCGTGCCAGTTCTTCGAAAGCTCCCTCAGTCATGCTGGGCCAGTGCCAGGCCTGTACTGGGGCGCAGACCGGGGAAGGTGGTCATCCCGGGAGGGTGGGTTCAGCGGGAGTGCCACCGTGGTGACCTCCTCCTGGGGCGCTGGGGCAGGGAGAGCATTCCTGTCCCCCCCAGCTCCTCCAGGCATCTGTCCCTGCCCTGGGATTTGATGAATCGGAGGTGAAAAGAGAGTAAGGGCAGGAGGGCCTCCGAAGGGAACAAAGACATTAGTTGGGTTCACCGAGCAGCTTAGAGCCGAAGAGACGGCCGTGGTTACAGCTGGGACTCCCAGGGTATTGGGGAATCTGGGGGCTTTGGACAGCAAAATGACAGCAAGCCCTCTGGGGCCACGTGTGCCAGTCCACGCAGGTCCTGGGAATGGAGCGGGCTCTGCGAGGGGCCTGGCATGGTGGTGTGCGGGCTGTCGCAGGTGGGACTGAAGGTTGAAGGCTGAGGTGAAGAGAAAAACGGTGGGAAGTGTCCAGGAGGCAGGAGGAGCCTGGCATGCGAGTCTTTCCTGGATTGGGCGTCTGAGAGGGAGGTGGGGAGTTGCATGTGAGATGTGTGTCTGCACAGTGGGGCGTACAAGTCTGAAGCTTGGGGAGAGCTGGCATTGGAGATGGATTTGGGAAGCATGAGCACATCCAGGTTTATCAACCCAGGAAGAAGAAAGAGGTGTGGCCTGAGAACATCCACCAGGGGTCTTGAGAGCACCCTCAGTAAGGACAGCAGAAAGAGCGTGGACAGAGGCAGGCACTTCGTGGCCAGCGTGTCCATGCATGGGTGCGGTCAGGAAAAAGGAGGAGATGAATGCTGGACTTTGACCTGGAACAGCTTCTGGAGAACAGCAGGGTGGAGGCTGGTGGGGAGAGCGCTGAGACAGGAGGGGGTGAGGCTCACCTCCCCTCTGTAGGACCTGGAGGTTGGGAAGAGTGGGGGGGGGGAGGAACGGGGGCCTGTTCACAGGGTGACTGTGAGTACAGGCACAGGGGCTCCAGCACTCTAGGAAGGAGAAGGATGTTTCCTGCTTCAGTACAGCCTGCTGTGTGAGCCACCCGTCGGTGGCTCGTGTGGCATTTCCTGACCCCGAGTGTGTTAGAGGGGCATGGCCCTTTCTGGGTAGCAGGAAAGCCCTGAGAAAGCTGGAATCAAAAGGGAAATGATTATGTTTGAGAAATGAAATTATCAACACATCTAGCCGTTCAAGACTACGACCGTATTCCTAGTTTAATGTGCTTTCCTTGGATTACAGTTTGTTTTTAGTGCCTGATAATTAAAAGTATAATAGAAGTTCCAAAAATGCCTGTGTCTTTTGCTGGAATTATCCTCAATTAACACACCCTGCAAACCCTCCAGCAAAGATTACAGCAGTACAAGGAGAGCAAATGCTGGCCTCAGGCCTGCGGCTGTCTGTTTAAAGCACTTACCTGCCGCAGTGTGGGTTTGTTTTTGTCAGACCCAGAATGGTCGTCGTACACGTGATACAATTTTGAGGGTTCTTTACATGAGAGTCTATGAACTGGAGCAGGGGGAAAATGCATCTTTATTTTCATCAACTTGTAACTAAAATTCATCATTTCCTTTATGATGTAGTCAACGAACCATAACAATAATAGTAGCATGTGTGGCTTTGTTACCAAGAGAAATCACAGAGGGTCCCACGTTACATTACAGCTGGAGAAATTTATATTATTATTTCCTGTCCTCATTTTCTCAGAATTATGGTTATTAGACCTGCTGTTCTCTTTTATCTTTTAAAGTATATACAGAGAAGTAGGTAAATTACTGTAAACAGGTTATTTTGAAAACTTCAGTTCATTATAACTAATTTTATAAACCTATGTATTTTATTGTATGTATTTAATGTTATTCTGAGAAAGAACCCATAGGTTTCACCAGGCTGCCAACAATATTTATGACACGAAAAGGTTGAGAACCTTGGCTGTGGAGACCAAGTGTGTGGCGCCGCCTTCAGAGGAGGGAGATGCATCCTGAGGGTGCTTGGATGGGTTTTCCTGGTGAAGACAAATAGAAAACCTAACAAAATATTTTTTAAAGATATAAATCAAAGTTATCAGATGGCTGAAAGGGTCATAAAGAATTACTGAGTCAAGACTGTAGGAAATAGAAGTGTAGGAAGGTCAGTCCAGCATTTGGGAACCACTTTTGCTCCTGAGTATTTGCCTGGTAAGAAAGTAGAAAATATAGTTTGCCACGGTCAGGAGTAGGCGACGTGTCACCACAGACCCTGCCAAGAGCAAAACGGTTGAGGGAATGCTACTGGCAGCTTCACACACACACAAGTTCAGCCACTTAGATGTAACAGACTGGATCCCCCAAAACACAGATGACTGCAGCCTACTCATTATTAACAGTTTAGACAGCCATATGATTGTTAAGGAAACCATATTTATAGTTTTTGAAACTCTCTCCAAAATACATTTATAACCCAGTTGGTTTCACTGGATTATTTATCAGTGTTCAAAGGATTAATGCCAGTTCTACCCATTATCTTCCAGAAAATACAAGGAGATGGAATACTTCCCAGCAAGACCAGTATTACCCTGATACCAAACCCAGAAAAATGAATTACAGAAAGGGAACACTTGAGGCCAGTGTCCTCGTGAGCATAGACACAGAAATCCTTTTTTTTTTTATTTTTATAGTTTTTCTATTTTTGAGACAGAGACAAAGCATGAATGGGGGAGGGGCAGAGAGAGAGGAAGACACAATCTGAAACATGCTCCAGGCTCTGAGCTGTCAGCACAGAACCTGACATGGGGCTCAAACCCATGAACTGTGAGATCATGATCTGAGCTGAAGTCGGATACTTAACTGACTGAGCCACCCAGGTGCCTCAGAAATCCTTAACAAGATGTTAGCAAAGCAAATCAAGCAGTGTGTAAAAAGAATCATACATGACCAAGTGGAGTTGTTTATTGCAGGGATACATGGCTGATTCAGAATTCAAAATCTGTCCCTGCGATTCTCTAATATGCTGATGAGGAAAAAAATCACATGATCACATCAGGTATTCAGAAGAGTAGGCATAGAGAGGGAGCTTCTTCACCTCAATAAAGAATGTCTACAAAATCCCCTGCAGCTAGATCATGCACATCCTGGAAGGACTGCATGCGTCCCCCTGTGGTGGGGAATGTCTGCTCACATCGCCCTCCCAAGCTCAGAACTGACACTTGTGGCCTATGCCCTGAAGCTGGAAGTGACATGCAGATCACTGAGGGAGAAAAAACTGTCCTACTTTGCAGATGACATGATTCTCTACATAGAGAATCACAAGGAATCTACCGAAAAAACTCCTAGAACTAGTGAGAGTTCAGCAAGATCTCTGGCTGAAGATCAACATTAAAAAAATTTGTCTGCTGAGAATTACAAAATGCTGGTGGAAGAAGTCGCAGGAAACCCAAGTTCTTGGAGAGAAACATACCATGCTCATGGACTGCAAGGCTCTGCACAGTGATGAGCTCAGTTCTCCGAATTGGTAGACTTTCTCCAGCAAAATCCCAGCAAGGATTTTTTTGTTGTTGTTGTTTTTTCTGTTGACATTGATACGACAGATTATCCTTAAATTTATATGGAAAAGCAAAGGAACTAAAATATAAAACAGTTTTGAAAAAGAACAAAGTGTGAGGAATATAGCGTAATTTAGCTGATGATATAGCTTGTTGTGAAGCCACACTGATCCAGACAGCCTGAATGGGCTGGAGGACCGGCACATGGGTCAGTGGAACCAAGCACAGAACCAAGAGCCAGAACCACAAAGGTCCTGCCACCGGATTTTAGCAAAGAGCAAAGGTCTTGTCAACAGCACGTGGTGCTGGAGCAGTTGGACAACCACAGACATCGAGTCGTGACCGTAACGTTACCATTTGTGCAGAAGATGAGCTCAGGTGGAGCGCCCAGCTAAGTAAGTGTGGCACTGTAAAACTTTCGGGGAAACAGGAAACCTTTGGGATCTAGGGCTCGGGACAGAGTTCTTAGGGTTCACATCAAAAGCATGATCCATAGGAGAAAAAAATAAGTTCCACTTCATCAGAATTAAAAACCTTTGTTCTGTAAAGATGAGGAAACAAGGTGCTGACTGGGAGGAAACATTTGCCGACACACATCTGACAAAGGATTTGTAAGGAAATAAGAGGAGTTTCTGAACTGCGTAAAAACAGCCCACTTAGAAAGTAGACAAAAGACACAAATAGACATTTCACTGAAAAAGATATTTGGGTGTGTGAAATATCAAGCAGTGAACAATTTTTCAGCATCTTTAATGGTGAGGGGCCGTTGCGTATGTATCAGAACAGCCAAGCTGCACACAGTGACCATGCGAAGGTGGGCACAGGTGGGGCTGCCTGCGCACCAGCGCCCTGCGCAGGTGGGGGCGCTCGGGAGAGGTTGGTCCAGTCCCTGGAGAGCTAAGCGTGCACTTACCACCTGCCTCAACTGCCCCCCGCCAGGCACTCGTCCCCCTGAAAGGAGGACTTCTGCTCACACACAACCTGGATGTGAGCATTCACAGCGGCAGCAAGAGCCGGAAACGAGAAATGTCTGTAAGTGGGTGATCGCTTAAGCTCACCGGCCCGCCCGCACTGTGGGGTGGGACCCGCCATCGAAGGGAGGGCCTCACACACCCAGCAGCGTGAGCGGACGGACGGCTCTGAGCGAGGAAGCCACTCCCGCGAGGCCGCACTCTCAGAACCTGGAAGTTAGATGGAGGGTGGGGCGGGGCAGGTGGACCACGAGGCTCTGCACAAAGGTGGTCTTGGTGGTGATGGAGCAGCTGTATCCGTGGCAGCGGTGGCACAGGTCGCTCATGTGTCAAGTTATGTAGCACACGTACATGCATATGGAAGGGCCGGTCTCCTGGTCTTGATGCTGCACTGTGGAGTGTAGGGTGTCAGCACTGTGGGAAACGGGGTGCATCCATGGGGCTCTCCATACAACCTTTGCAGCCTTCTGTGAATCTGTCGTCCTTGCAAAATAAAAATCCCGAACCAACCATGTGCTGCCTTGCAGACACACACCTGAGATGGAGGCACACCAAGATGCTGGAAAATGAGGACAGTCAGAGGTGAGCCATGTTCTCACCAGTAAGGAACTGGTGTGGCCATGTTGGAAGACGTGTTCTTGGGAATCACTAGAGACAGGGGCTGTGTCCTGATGATGGTCAGCCCTGGGGGCGCAACATGACTCGCTAACTATGTAAATTAGCATGAGCAGCTTCAAAAGTATTTCAAGATTGAAGATTGGCAGAATGGCAGAGAGAAGTACTGCCACAGCGGTAGACTTGAGAGCAGCACTCAGCAAACTGTGACCCGTGGGCTGGATGCAGCCCATAGCCTGTTTTTGCACCATCCTGCAGCCCAAGGATGGTTTTTACATTTTTTAGAATTAAAAGTATAATTTTAATGTTTATTTTATTTAGAGAGAGAGAGAGCGAGATCCAGAGTGTGAGCAGGGGAGGGGCAGAGAGTGAGGGAGACACACAATCTGAAGCAGGCTCCAGGCTCCGAGCTGTCGGCACAGAGCCCGACACAGGGCTTGAATGAACTCACAAAGTGTGGGATCAGGACCTGAGCCAAAGTTGGACGCTTAACCAACCGAGCCACCCAGGTATCCCTGGTTTTTACATTTTTAAAGTCTTGTTTCTAAAAAGAAAGAATGTTCAACAGAGACTGTACAGGGCCAGCAAAGCCTGGAATTATTACTGTCTTGGCTGTTAACGCTGTTAACATGAAAGTTGGTTGAGCCCTGCTTCACCACCTCCCTGCCCGGAGCTGGTGGAGCAAGCGGAAGGGAAATCCCTAAGGGCCGAGTAGGAGAACACACTGAACACACTTGACCTCTTCAGCATTCGGATGTGCACCCCGGCGCTATAGGACCGAGTGCACGGGGGACTGCTGACATGCACCCCGGCGCTGTAGGACCGGGTGCACGGGGGACTGCTGACATGCACCCCGGCGCTGTAGGACCGAGTGCACGGGGGACTGCTCACGTGTGGTGTTCCTAACTCCCCAGTCAGTCTCAAACCGTTGAGGCCGTAGCTCTGCTTTCTGGCCACAGTAGAAATGAGCTGGAAACCAATAGTAACACAAAAATTAAAACTCCCAATTATTTGAAAATAGAATAGTTCTGAGTAACTCATGGGTGGGAATGGAACTCACAGGCATGCAATAATCTGAATGACAGTGAAAGTAGCAACATTAAAGTTTGCAGATGAAGCTAAAAGCTGTTCTTAGAAGGAAATTTACAGCATCAATATGTTGGGGAAAAAGGAAGGCTGAGAGCCCATGATGTGAGGCGACGTCTCTGTAAGTTAGAAATGAGCAGGGGCACCTGGCTGGCTCAGTCGGTTGAGCATCTGGCTCTCAATTTCAGTTCAGGTCATGATCTCATGGTTTGTGGGATTGAACCTCACATTGGGTTCTGCACTGACAGTGCAGAGAGTGCTTGAGATTCTCTCTCTTCCTCTCTCTCAAAATAAATATTAAACAAGAAATGAGCAGATCAAACCCAAAGAGTATGATAGGAAGATCATAAGAGCAGCAGTCAACAGGAGACCATAGGAAAGGAAAAAGCATAAATGGCCCATAGGAGCAGCGTCCTTGCAGGCCATGTGGGCACTAAAGAGATGAGAGGGTGTTATGAACATTACAGCAATACACTTGGAAGGTTAGGTAAAATGAACGTATTCCTTAAAATATACAATCTATTTAGTAAGACTGAAAGAAGAAGAAACAGAATCTAAATGGTTCTAAATCTATTGAAAGCATTGACCTTGAAGGAAACCACAAACCCTGATGGCTCCTGGTGAATGTCCCTAACACTTGAGGCAACTGATACAAAGTTGATTTAACATTTGAAAACCAGTATGATTCACTGTAGCACAATAAATAAGAAAAAGCATATAGTTTTGTTAATGCAGAAACAGTATGTGGCTAAATTCAGTACCTCTTCATGATAGGTGAACATCTTTACTAGAGTAAAGGGAGTCTGAGGAGTACCTTCTCTCAACATTTCTGTTGAATCGGAAGCTGTGGTCAGAAGAGAAATCAGAAGAGAGAAATACAAGATATAGGGTTTGGAAGAAATAAGTAAAACTTGCCATCATTGACAGAGGACACGATTGTATGAATGGAAAATCACATCGACAGAACCACCATTAGCATTAAAAAGCAGATTTTACAGGTGCTAGATTCACAGCATATACAAGTCAACTATATTCTGTCGAACAATGCCAGGTAAAAATAACACCACAGCTTTTTATGTTTACACTAACCTCAAAGAAAAAACAAGGGTAGGAAAAAACAAAAGTTGTATAAAATCTCTATGTGGACAGGTATAAAACATTTCTGGAAAAACCTAGCTTGACGTAGACTCACATTTAAAGGCATCTGTCCTCCCCTGAGTCACGTATAGAAGCCATGTGTTCCTGGGCAAAGCCCAGGTGCTTGCAGCATGAGACGGCCTCACCGTGTCCCCAGAGGAAGCCAGAGCCGGCAGTACATATGCCGCCTGATTCATTTTGTAAATTCACAAGCAAGTAAAACCAGTGACAATTTGAGAGGCTGGTGGGTGCTTATGTTTTGGGGGCAGTAGGGGCGACAGGGAGGCCACCAGAGCTTCCGTGATGCTGGCAGCTTGTGCTTTGTCACCTGGGTGCTGGTTGCACCGTTTGTGAAAATCCAAGCGGTACACGAAGGGTCTGTGCTTTGGGGCAGCATGGCTCGTGCAGAACTGACTTTAAAACAAGTGCAGAAGGGAGGAGCACAAGGTATGAACAAGAATTGATTCCAGTACAGAGAAATCTGCCCAATTAGAGAGTTTCCCCCAGCGCTCAGAGAAAATACGTAACATCTGTGTCAGGGCACATTGCCCATTGGTCTGCCATGGGTAGGCGCTGTGGTCTGAGAGCTGGGGTGGGGGATGCTGGGCCAGCGTGAGGAAGCCAGGGGCTGCTCATAGTTGGCAAGGATGAGGTAGAGAAGCAGAGGCATTTTAGACTAAAGCAGCTCCGAGGCACGCCATCCAGAGGAGAGGGCCTGGCTACGTGTGGCCCCGAGCACTTGAAGTAGGGCCAGTGCATCTGAGAAGCTGAATGTTTGATTTTGGTTTGGTTCATTTAAATTCAAATATCACGCATGGCTTCTGGCTGCCCACTAGGGTGGTGCGGTTCTAGACAGACAGTTACAGCGCGTGCACAAATGGGGAAGCGTGAGGGCTCGCCGCACGGGACACACGGCCATACTGGAGGGTTACTGCAGGGCAGTGAGGGTAGGTAGTCTGTCAGGGGGCGGCCGGCCAGCACAGGCCTCACCTGGAGGGGCCTGTAGAGTAGACCGTGAAGACCTCCACCTGGAATTAGTCAGCGTCACCTCAGCCCTGCAAACCTCTTCTGTGGTTGCTCTTTTTAGGACAGTTTAAGACAGTGCTGTGCAACAAATACACTTTCTTTTTTTTAATGTTTGTGTATTTATACGTAGAGAGTGCAGCACGTGTGTGCACACGTGAGCCAGGGAGAGGCGGAGGAGGAGAGAGAGATTCAATTCCAAACTCACCGTGGAGCCCAATGCAGGGATCGATCTTAAAACCGAGAGATCATGACCTCAGCTGAAATTAAGAGTCAAATGCTTAACTGTCTGAGCCACCCAGGCACCCCAACAAATACAGTTTCAAAAGCTTTAGATTAATTCTAGGGTAATCACAGTTCATGATAACGTTCTTAAAATGATGATCAGTTGTCTTTTATTTCAGTAAGTGAAGTGAACCCTTATAAAGGAGTTGAAACGTCCTTGATTCATTTCATGGTTTATTTTGGTTTTATAAACTCTGTTGGATATGCAGTGACATTTAAAATAGCCACTATTGGGGGCACCTGGGGGGCTCAGTTAGTTGAGTGGCCGACTTCAGCTCAGTTCATGGTCTCACAGTTCATGGATTTGAGCCCTGTGTCGGGCTCTGCTGACAGCTCAGAGCCTGGAGCCTGCTTCGGATGCTGTGTCGCCCTCTCTCTCTGACCCTCCCCTGATCATGCTCTGTCTCTCTCAAATAAAAACATTAAAATTTTTAAAAATAGCTACTGTTGAATTGGAGCAGCCTAGGCACTGACAGATAAAAGGGGCTAACCTTGGCAAAGCCACATGGACATGTGCTTAAGTGTCAGTTCACTTGTATGCATTCAGCACAAGCCAAGAATCCGAGAACCATGAGCAGCTACAGGCTCTCATCAAATGCAAGAGCCTGCCTGTCGCGCGTTACGGCAGCTTCTCTGGCCCAGCACAGTGAGAATGTGTGATATCAGGGTAGGCCTGACAACAAAAAGAAAAATTAGGTTTATATGACCTTAATTTGTGAAAAGTTATTCACTCGCCAACTCTATGAGACAATTAATACCTATAATTGGAACAACAGAGTGTGGTGTTTTAAGAATACCGTGAACTCAGTGGTTTGTGGGTTCGAGCCCCTCGTCGGGCTTTGTGCTGACAGCTCAGAGCCTAGAGCCTGCTTGGGATTCTGTGTCTTCCTCTCTCTGTCCCTCCCCCACTCATCTCTGTTTTTCTCTGTCTCAATAATAAATAAACATTAAAAAATAATTAAAAAGAAAAAGAATACAGTGAACTTGGGGTGCCTGGGTGGCTTAGTTGGTTAAGTGTTGACTTTGGCTCAGGTCATGATCTTATGGTTTGTGAGTTCGAGCCCTGCGTTGGGCTCTGTGCTGACAGCTAGCTCAGAGCCTGGAGCCTGCTTTGGATTCTATGTCTTCTCCTCTTTTTGCCCTTCCCATGCTCATGCTCTCGTCTCTTTCTGTTTCTCAATAATAAATAAATGTTAAAAGTAAAAAAAAAAAAAAAAAGGAATACAGTAAACTCGTCTGTATCTCAGGTGATATTCTCTCGGCTTCTCTTCCTTTGCGTTTGCTTTTAAAGAAACTTTCAGAGACAAGTGCACCTGAAGGAAATGACCTTGCAGTATGTTCCTGGTGGACCACAGCTCTGACAGGTGAAGGAGCTGTTTCGAGTCGTAACCCAGAGGGCAGTGTGCACACAGGCCTGGGCAGATGCCGGCAGTGTGCGTGGTGGGTGCACGAGTGAGCACACACACTCGCAGACTCCGCTCCCCGTCACGTCCCCCTGAGCAGCAGAGCGCACGGAGGCGCTGGCCACCGGCATGTGCTGTGAGCAGAGCGAGCGGACAGTGCTGAGCGGCAGGCTTCCGTTTCCCCATGAGTGTGACCCCTTCTGTACCTTCTCTGTGTGCCCCCACAGCTTGACTACATCGACCCCCGGGCGGTGCAGCTCGGCTCCCTGCTGGTCCGCGGCCTCACCACTCTGGTCTTGGTCAACAGCGCGTGCGGCTTCCCCTGGAGGACCGGTGACTTCATGCCCTGGAATGTGTTTGACGGGAAGCTCTTTCATCAGAAGTACCTGCAGTCAGAGAAAGGGTACAGTGTGGAGGCCCTCGTGGAGCAAAATGTGAGTCCGTGGTTTCACGCTCAGAAACTACAAACAGGTTTGCGGTCAGGTGCTCAAGCGCATCATGAGGTTCAGAGTCCTTGGCCAGATGTCAGTGCTGTCTGTCCCGGTGGTCACTTTACTGAGGAAAGCAGACGTGCACCTCAGAAGCATCCCACTGGAGGGGCCGCTCATTCCTGTCTGAGACTAAACACTCAGCGTGGATGCTGCGTACCTGGTGCAGATCTCTGGTCTTCTGACCCGGGAAATCAGAAACACGGGTGGGAGGCCTGAGGCCTACTTCTCCCAAAATACCGCCACGGGTTCAAGGCCCCGAGCTCCTGCTGAGGGAGGGCGAGGAGCACTGCCCTGGCCAACACAGCCCCTCTTCAAACGCTTTCTCTCCTTTACCCTTTTTGACTGAAGAAGGAAGGTTTATCCAGAGGTGACTAGCCTGACGGGAAAAGTGACTGTGTATTACCTGAAAATGTCCCCTGAAGGCTGTGGTTCAGTCGGGGACATCGGCTGCCTTCCTGCTGTGTGAGTACAAGTGCTCAGTGGTGCCAGAGAGGTCCCCACGCGAGGCCCCGGCTCGGCTCACGTGGAGCGTGCGGGGACAGCCTCCAGTGTGCGCGAGAGCACTGGGTCCCGGAGCGCTCCCCGGCTGGGAGGGTGACGCACGGTGAGAGTCACGTCAGAGGGAACACATTCGGAGAGGCGCCCCCGTCCTGCTCCTCACACACCAGCCCAGGGCACCCGAGGGGTTCCGGCGTTCGGAACTGAGGAGCAGCCAGTGTTACGTGCGGGCAGCGACGGGGGAGGGAGGCAGGGCCCTGCTCAGATCTGACTTGTCCCCGTGTGTGGAACTGACACAGGAGAAGAGCACAACGGCTGCAGCCACTGCCCGTGAGCCCCCCCCGTCGTGGCCCCGTGGCTGATGCTGCGGTCACACCAGGTGACCGCACGTTCGCGCTTGGGGATTGAAACCCATTGGGGCAGATGGAGCCGCGTGTCAGCAGTCAGTGGAACGGCCAGACGGTCGAGTCTGCCCCTGAGGGCTGCCACCGCCCAGAGGACCGACCCAGGTTTGTTAGGGAGGACCACATGCTGGTGGCCCAGATGTCACCACAGCGCTCAGAGACCTTTGGGCAGTGACTGTAAGACCAGAGACGATGTAGCACTGCCTCAGGGGAATGGCACTTCTCTGAGGAGCTCTCCTTTCAGCCCTGAGGGAAATGCTCACCCAGTGTTCTTGGGTGCTGCTGTCACTGTCGAGTTTCCAGAGTGCGTGCACAGGCCTGACGCTGCTCGTGCTGTCTGCTCTGTCCACAGAGGTCCCGGCTGACCAAGTTCCACGCACTGAAGGCGGTCGTGTGCAAGGCCTGCGTCAAGGAGAACCGGCGTATCGTCAGCAGGCAGCACTGGCGCTCTCCCCAGCCAGGTGGGCACCGCGGGCACCGCATCCACTCGGCCAGGCCGCCCTGCGCGGCCTGCTGTCCACTGGCTGCTGAAAGTGGCAGAAAACACAAACTTAACACCGTAGGGTGCCACCCAGCCATTTAAGTTCTGGTCCCTTTAGGAAAGGCCTCTCTCAGAAGAGTTCTGCTTGACCTGTGACCAAGAGCTCCACCGCGGGCCCGCTGTCTCTCCTTGCCATGGCTCCCTGCAGCCAGCTGCTGCTTACGTGACCTTTGTTTGACCAAAGTTGTTTTTCTCTCAGTTAGAGTATATTAGAAACACTTAGCATATAAAGAAACCAGTTAAAAAGGAAACAAATGACCTTTATTCTGTCCCCTAAAGATAGCAGATGTTGACATGATTTTTTTGCAGTGTTTCCTGTGCTTTATCTCTTCTGCACGGCTCTGCGACGGCACATCCCCGCACCCAGCATGCAGCCACACGCCATCACGGAGCTCTGAGGTGGCTTCCAGTTTACGGCCATGATTTCCTTAAAATAAAGCAGCATAGCGCACATATTATAGAACAAAATACAATCGAATTTTAGGTAAATGTTGCCAACTTGTTTTCTAAAAGCCTTTTATCACTCTCTACCTTCACCGGCAGTGATGAAGAGTTTATTTTGTGGCCCCCTGACAGCATTTACCAGGTTTTGTTTTTGTTTTGTTTTGTTTTGTTTTAACTAATTTGATAGATTAAACAGTATATCTCATTGACTGGATGATTCTTTATCATTGAAGTCGAATGTCTTATAGATTAGCTTCTAGATGAGGTTTTTTTGTTTTTTTTTAATTTCATGTCCTTCATTGGTGAGGACCTGTGCCTGTAAGTCTAGGAGCACCGTTTCTTTCTTCGGTGGAATTTGAGAACTCACCCCTGTCCTGACCCAGCAGATGTCCTCAGGGCCTCTGCTTGGCATCTGTGTGCTGGGCTCACTCTGAGAGGCTTTATGTGGTGAGGTCTGTAAGCCCCAGTGGGATGCACCCTGCTCCTGTCGGGTGCTGTGTGTGGGACCTGCCCAGAGGAGGGTCTGGGGGAAGGAGCCTCTGCTCTCTCCTCCAGAGAGAGAGCAGGGCACTTCCTCCCCCGATCCCAGGAGCGACAGACTCCTGCCTTGTCCTGCCTGTCCTTCTGGCTCCCTTTGGCTTCCTCCTGCCAACTGCAGTAGGCAGGGTTTGACTGCCAAACAGGAACTTACTTCTTGCAAATACACGGGTGACTCTCTGATGTCTGCACCTGAACTGATTTGCATCTTGTCCCGCATGCACAGTGCTGTGGGTTCCCAAGTGGTGGCCGGAGGCTGCAGGTGGTGAAACACAGGCTTCTTTGAATTGGCAGGAGACACTGAGTAAGACTTTGTCATGGAGAAGGTGTCAGAGCGTAGGAAGTTACGAGAGGAAACTCCAGAGTGATTAAGTGTGTGGAGGACTGGGAGGAAGGGACACACACCTCAGTCTGGCTTTCGGGGTCCCAGGCCCACCGCTCACCCAGAGCCCGAGTCCTGGGGGTCCAGAAGCCTTGCTGGCAGCCTGCGGAGCCCAGCAGTGTCCAACAGTGGTAGCCCCTCGGTCTGCATTTCTCTTGGGCCTTCCCTATGATTTAAGGGTATCAGAAGCTTGAGAACTACAGACCTGGTGCCACCCTGCTGCCCTCTTAGACAACAGGTGTTATTTGGGGTTAGGCGTATGGTAGTCTCCTAATGTGCTGATCATGTGTTCCTGCAGGCAGGTGGGGGAGGCAGGGAGCCGGCTCCCACAGGATGAGCTCCGAGTACAGCCGAGGAGGCCAAGGACAGCACTGGAGGGACCAGGGCCCAGGTAAGAGGCCGGCAGCCATGGGCTGCTTGCGACGGCGCCGTCTCGACATCTTGCCTCTGCCGAAGGCTGGCCACCCGCCATCTGTTTGGGCATCAGTTTGTGTTTACAAGGAAAGGCATCAACATGCTGATGATGCCTGATTTCATTGCTTAGTGAGGTAGAGACCAATCGTTTCCAAGCTCTGTGCTAATTTGTCTCTGCACCTTGCCACTTTGTTTCTTTTCTATCAATTTATTCATCTATTTGAGACCCAATTTTTAATAATTTACTCAAAGAAAGGTTCTTGTAAAGGTTTCATGCACAGGCATCCTTCTGACGAAAAGACAGCACAGAGAGCAGCATTTTACCAGCAGCAGCACTTTATTCTGTGATTTGGCTTGTATACGTACATAGAGCCTTTGGATGATCTAGGAAGTGAAATGAATCCTTTACTTGTTGAGAGTGTAATACAGGTGTCTGATTTTTGTGCATAAAGCTGAGTTTAATACATGGTAGTTAAATACAAAGGGTTAAATACAAAGAAAACCTCATCAGTATTTAAGCTCAAAATTCCTTACAGGTTTTTTTTTATGTTTTTTATTTATTTTTCAGAGACAGAGAGAGACAGTGCGAGCGGGGGGAGGGGGTCAGAGAGAGAGAAAGAGACACAGAATCCAAACCAGGCTCCAGGCTCTGAGCTGTCAGCACAGAGCCCGATGCGGGGCTCAAACCCACAAACCGGGAGATCATGACCTGAGCCGAAGCCAGACGCTTAACCCACTGAGCCACCCAGGCACCCTCCTTACAGTTTTGAAAACCAAACTATAGACTCTTACATTACCTGAGGTTATGTAATATAAATACAAACATACCTTTAATTTGATTTCGTGTTTTGCAGACTCTAAAATGTGCAGAGATTTCACAGATCACTCGCAATATTGCCCTAAAGCACAGCCAGTCTGTGTCGTTAAAGCAAAGTCGCCTTTCTCCATTTGCCTGTGGGCGGCTGTGGTGTCTGCTCACTTGGGATGCTGTTGAGGGGAAATCTGAGTCTCTCGTTCTGGCAGAAATGTCAAGGGCCTGCTGTGTGGTCAGTGTTGACCAAAGTTCGAGGAGACGGTTTTTGAAGTGCCCACCGCTGGGGGACAGATGACAGCTCTGTCAGATCTGTGGTTGTTTCGGGCATCCCGTTCAGCTGGCAGGCCCACAGCATCCACCTGGCCAGTCCCTGTCCCCGCCCCTGTCGCCTGGAGCTCCTGGACAGTTGGCCACATGCGTGTGGCAGTGTCCCACCCTCTCCCTGCCTCGTCCAGTGTGGGCACACAGTACCTCCACCTAAACCCTGTGAGCGTTGGTGCTGCTGTGGCATAACTGGGGTTCAAGCAGGTTCCTTCCTTCCGTTATTTCAAGGACATTTGAGATTGATCTTAGTTCAGAAGGTAGTGCCGTTTATTGAGCTGAACCACAGACAGAGAACCTGGAAGACGAAGGTTTGTAAACTCACCTAGAGTCAGACTCTGACACCTGGTGCTGTGGGCTCGCGTCTGTGAAGATGGCACCCTGCGGTGCTCCGCAGTGCGTGGCCGTGCTCTGTCGGGCCATCCATCTCTGCTTGGGGCTCCTAACGCGTTAAGAATGACACATCTTCCTCCAGCAGCCAGGAGGGCCTGGACAAATGCACACGGAGCAGACACCCGCTCCCTCCACACACACCCCCGTCTTCACTGAGGGTCTAAGAAGACCCCTCTGAGAGTTGCACAGAAGGCAGGGCCCCCAGGGCCCTGTGGGCTGGAGGGAGAGAGGGAGGCAGGCAGCAGAGGAGCAGACCTTTCGGAGCCTCACGATGCTGGTCAGGGTTCACTTCAGAGGAGATGCTCTGTGGTCCCTTCTGGAGAGATGTTCCCTTAGTCACCAGACTGCCACCCACAGATCTCAGAGCCTGTGGACCTTTGGCACAAAGCAGGTATTGAACCTGTTTTGTAATCCTAGCAGGGTTTGAATTGTAAGTCCTCATGCTGTGTGTGAAGTATGTGTGATGGGCTGGGAGCAGAGTACGGGTCCTGACCCTGTCCGTCTGCGTATCCCGTCCCAGGTGTGTTAAAGTAGCAGGACCCCAGGTTCTGGTCACCCTAGAGGATATGGTGGTGCCAGGCGGCGATCAGAATGCACTCACCCCGCTCAGGCACGCAGGGTGAGGGAAGGCAGGCTGGACACCTTCCAGGCAGCCCGGGGTGACGGGGTGTGCCGGGCCCTCCCCTTGCGTCCCCTGCACGGACGACAAAGGCTCCCTGGCGGCCCCTCTCCCCGCCGTCACTGTCCCCCGGGTATGGCCTGGTGTGGGAAGCGGTGACCTTCCTCTTAATCCCCTTTGGCCTGGGTTTGTCTCCTTTTCTTCCTGCTGGCTCTTGGGAAATCAGGAAAGATGAGCTAATGCAAAGTCAGGGTGAGGAGGGCAGCACGGGGAGCCCGGGCACAGTGGTGGAGGACAGACAGTGAGTCCCACAGGGAGGTAAGCACAGTCACCTGTGGCGGGCGTGTGTGCCTGTGGCGGGGCAGATGGCCACCGCGTGTGTGCTCCTGCGTCCAGGCCGCCCGCTTTTGTGCTGCTCCCTCCTGGACGCCCTGTGCTGTGTCGTTGGCCTGCGGCCCGGGCGGCCTTGGTGCCCTCCCAGCCCTGAGCCCTATGGCTCCACCGGCGAGTGGGGACATGCGAATGGGGAGGTGGAGCTGTTCACAGACATGCCGCCAAGGACATGCCGCGCCTTGACCCCAGTCGGTGCCCTTGAATTCAAACTTCTCAGAGCAGTAAGCATTGCAGGATTAATTCACCTCATCTTTCCCAGAGGAAGCCTGCTGCAGTGTGTCCTCACAGGCAGGCACAGCCTCGTGCCCGGGACCCGCTGTTCACCAGCGGCCTGACCTGAGCAGGTCACAGAGCCTCCAGGTCTGCCTGGTGTGAAGGCCACACAGAAGGGCTTCTTGCTCCCGGCGCAGTTCCCCCACCAGCATGACCACCGTGCGTTTCAGGGAACATTCGGAACACGTGGGGGTGTCTGTCAGACTGGGGGCCAGGCTTGGAGAAGACGCTTCACCACTTCCTTCCCAGTCCTGTAGAAGCGAGGAGATCCTGGCGGCCTCAGCCTGCTTCCGAGGTGTCCTGGTTTGAAGGCAGTCCCTCCTCGGGGGACAGGACCTTGGTGGTGGCACCAGAGTCCGGGTGTGGTGGTGCGTGAGGGTTTGGCGCTGGAAAACGTGCCCTGGACACCTCGGGTCAGAGGCAGACTTGTGGTGGTGGGTGCTGAGTCAGGCCAAATTTCAGAATTTAGGGGTCCAGCTTCTGGAGCGCAGTTGTTGGCAGATGGCAGGGATGCCCGCAGTGGGCACAGCGGCACGCACAGTTGGCCGCGCTTCCCTGTTGCCCACCTGGACTGGCGGAACACTGTGTGTCAGCTGCACTCACAGACATTAAAAGCAAAAGAATTTGGGCCTGGGGTCCTGAGGAACTGAAGACTCCTGCAGGCCACGGACACTGTGTTCCGTTTGCGTTTGCCTCACATGGAAGAATGTCCACAAAAGTGTTACTGGGGGTACCAGCGTGTTTTCTAATTCCAGATGTTCACACACACGTGAACCCTTTCATTCGTTAGTGCTGGTTGTCCGCCTGTTCGATTTAATTACCGTGAAAGAATTACATCGTCTTTCCTCGGCCCCCACGCGTTTTGCTAAGCTTTTCTACCGTCGAACTCTTAGTTTAGTATTTTTCAGAGATATCTAATTAGTCTAAGTAGAAAGATGTCAGTATTGCCTGGACAGCGTTAAAGGGCAGAATTCTTAGTTTTAGTGAAAAACTAAAAATGCCTCGGAATGAGCGTGCTGAATTACTGAGAGACAGTTGGGAAGATTCTGGGGCCAGTGCTTGCCTGACCGATGGAGGGTCGGGGAGCCTGCCCACGCAGCTGGACAGGGGGCTGCCGCAGGCCCTTTGGGGGGCACCAGCCTCTCTGGGAACATTTGTTTCCAGACCTGTGAATCCCCCCTCCCGCAGTGGGGAACATCAAAGCAGCTAAAGTGAGAACATTTTAATGGCTTCCTTACTGTTGGTGAGAGATGTGTTAAATTCCACAGTCAGTAGCAAAGCACATTTGCCTGTGATTTTTTCTTCAGATTTTCACTTTTTGGTGATAATTCTGTAGGAGGCCGGGCTGTTGTAAAACTGCCTCTGATCATCTGTGATAACAAGGTGGGGCCCGGAACCCTCATTCTGGCCTTACTGTGACCTTCTCCTGCCACCCAGCCCTCTGTCAGAGCCCCTGCCCGCCTCACATTCGCAGGGGTGACAAAGGCCATCCTCAGTAGGAGAGGTGTGGGCGTCATCGGTCAACCAGAAGCATGGAAAGCTTTGTAGGAAAAGTGTAATCTTCTGGATGTGAAAACGGCCACCTTTGTTAACGGCAGGCTGGCCTCTCTGTCCCCCCCCCCCCCCACCCCTGCCCCGGCGCCCCCAGCCGCCCTGGGAAGGGGGTCTCTGCACTCAGCTGCGGAGCCACACTTGGCTTTTTCTGTCCTCGGCAATGTGTCCCCTGTGACCCATCTGCATACGAGGTCCCTTTCACGGTGTTGTTGGCAGCAGAGACTGTCCAGATTCAGTGCCAGTGGTTGGACACTGCTCTGTCTACCAGCAGAACCGCCTCTTAATTACTTGCTTCCTACTCTAATGGGAAGTGTGTGCAAAAGACTTTCAGTCGCAGTGGCAACATCAGAGAAGAGAGTAAAGTTGTGTCCTCCAAATACAACTCAGCATGTTTTTATACATACTTAGAAATGGGCGGTTTTCACTCTTCGAATTTAAAGAAACGTAATTAACTTAGTTTTGGTTTGCATGTCTGTTTGGTGCAGGAAATAGACAGTATGAGCCTGACCATTGGAGAAGATACTCATCCTCTTCCGGGTAAGTGCACCACCTACATCCTCAGAATCAATGCGTTTCATCAAAGATGGAAGTCAAGCATCTGCCTTTGTCACCTGAGTCTTTCATCTCAGTTGCTAAACTTTAAAATAATTCAGATGTTAAATTCTGACATGGGGCTAAGTTAACTAGGTTTACAGACAAGTTTGCGTCTAGAGAATGTGTGGAGAGAAAGAGACACAGAGTCTGGACTTAGCGCCCTGGGGGTACGGCCTTCTTGAGGGTGCAGCGTTCAGCGCAGCACTGCAGTCTTGTCTTTGGGGAGAAGACGGCCTGTGGGGTCTAGACCTAGCTTTTCATGAAAAGGAAGGACATCCTTCAGGGACTTCTCCCTTGTGTCATACAAAGAAGCCCCCTGGTGACTTATCTTCAGAGGTTGTGCCTGAGCCTGTGGCCCCAAACAGTTGTTGACATCTTCACCCTACTTTCATCTGTGTCTTTGAGGCATCATTGATTTTTTTTTTTAAATGGGTTGGAATCTTACTATGTCTTGCTTTTTTTAACTCAACACCAGATTGTAAGGATTAGAGACATGATGCCCTGTGGTTGTATAATATTCCAAGAATTGCTTTCTAATTATAAATACAGAGAAAAAAGTAACAGCCTCCTTCTCGCCTTCCTGGGGGAGACCATGCTCTGCATGGAGGGCCTGGCCCTGCCTGGGAAGCATGACAGCATGTGGCCCACAGATCTGTTCCCACTGTGTTGTCCTTGCCGTCTTACTTTAGCCGGGCCCCAGCTCAGAGTCCCTGACAGCGGTCGTGTGACAGGCCCGGCCCATCAGCAGGAGGAGGAGGCAGCAGTGGAATGTCGGCAAGCCTACTTTATGATGCCAGTAATGAATGGCTCACTTGTTGCTCTACCTGAAGATTAAAGGGTTTCATTTTTAAAACCATCCTAGATACATCCAAGCTTCACAGAGTTTTCAGGTAATTCAAGAATTGAAATTTTAAGGCCAGAACTGTACTGAGCGCAGCCTTGGGGTATTGACAATGGAAAGAAATCTAGGTTAGAGGTTAGAAGACAGACCCTGCGTTAGTAGCCTACGCGGCACCACACGCCATGGCTCTAAAGGTTCCCAGAAACTCTCAGAGATGCGCGCGAATGTTACCCAGAGGACGTGTCCAGCTGCTGCTGTCTGTAAAAACTGAGGAAGCCCTAAGCATAGTCACAGGCCAGTTTATATATTGCACTGGATGGATTCCCCAAACAGTTCAAGTATGCAGAGCTCCTGGCTTTGTCTTGTCTTAAAATCCCAGCTAGCATTTACCAAAACTGGGAAACAGTCTCTAGATAGTTTAATACTTGCAGTTTTTATGTTTGAAACATCCTCACCACTTCCGGCAATTCCTTTGGAAGGACATTTGCATATCTAATTACTTTTCACGCAAGTCTTATAGGACCTACAACCTAATTTTCCAGCTTTAGGAGTAGATTTTTTTCATTCTCTTTCTGGTGTTTCCTATCTAGATACTAATATTCTATTTCTTTCACTTCTCCTCATTGGAGACCACTGCTGCTTCTAGAAGTTTCATTTTTTTTGCTGCTGTTTTTATAATTTGAGATAAATTCTCATCCTTTAGACTAAAGGAGTAGACCCATGAAAATCAATCTCCCCCTTTGTAGTATCTGAATTCTAACTTGTTAATAAAGTATTTGAGGTCAGTTAGCAAGCTTAAGTAAGCCATTGAGTTTGTAAAATGTTTCTTATGTTTGAAAAGCCAGTACAAAAAGTTTCTGTGATCTTGCTGTCGTTATGTAGGTTAATTACCTCTGCAGCCTAGCTTCTGATGAAATGCCCATGTATCAACTTAAAAGCGAAAATAAAATAATATATTTATCACTCATAAATAAATATAGTTGTACATTTATTTCATTATTTGGAAGACATTTCACCATCCAATATGTTGGAATCTTTGTGAAGGAAAAGGATGTCGGATTTTGTCAAATGCTATTTCTACATCTATTGAAATGATCATATGATTTTTTTATTCTTTATTCTCTTAATGTGGTGTTATCATGTTGATTGTTCTGCATATGTTGAACATTCCTTGTGTCCAAGGGATAAATATCACTTATCAAAGTATATGATCATTTTAATATGCTGTTGAATTTGGTTTGCTGGTATTTTGTTGATGATTTTTGCATCCTTGTTTATCAGGGCTCTGGGCCTATAGTTTTCTTACAGTGCCTTGTCTGGTTTGGATATCAGGTTATGCTGGCTTCGTAAAATGAGTCTGGAAGTTTTCTTTCTCTTTCAGTTCTTTGGAGGAGTCTGAGAAAGATTGGCTTTACTTCTTTAAATGTTTGGTAGAATTCACCAGTGAAGTCTTCTGGTCCTGGACTTTCATTTGTTGGGAGGTTTTTAATTGCTGATTCAATCTCTTTTCTCATTGATTGGTCTGTTCAGATTGTCTGTCTCATCATGATTCAGTCTTCATAGGTTGTGTGTTTCTAGGAATTCATCCGTTTCTTCCAGGTTGTCCAGCTGTCGGTGTTTAATTGTTCATAGTAGTCACGTCTGTAGTATCAGTTGTCATTTCTCCTTGAGTGATCTTTTGCCCTTGTCAGTCAAGCTAAAGTCAATTTATTTATCTTTTTAAAAGACCAATTTAGTTTAATTCATCTTTTTTATTGTCTTTCAGCCCCACTTACTATTTTTCTTTTAATCTTTGTTATTCCTTCTGCTGTCTTTGTTGCTTAGCATGTTCTTTTTCTAGTTTTCCTTGAGGTGTAAAGTTAGGTTAATTGAGACGTTTCTTTTTTTTAATGTAAGTGTTTATTACTATAAATATCCCTCTTAGAAGTGCTTTGGTTGCATCCTATTAGTTTTGTTTCCCATTAGTTTTTGTATGTTGTATTTCTGTTTCTGCTTGTCTCAAGATACCTTTTGATTTCTTCTTGATCTGTTGGTTGTTTGAGAATGTGTTGTTTAATTTCCACAGATCTGTGAATTTTCCAGTTTTCCTCCTCTTACTGGTTTTTAGTTTCACACCATTGCAGTCAGAAAATGTATTTGATATAATTTCAATCTTGTTAAATTTTTAAGACTTGTTTTACGGCCTAATCTATGATCTATCCTAAGGGATATTTTGTGTAATCTTGAGAAGAGTCTTTGTTTTTCTGTTACTGCAGTTGTCATCTGGTCTAAAATGTAGTTCAAGTCCAATGTTTCTTTATTGATTTGCTGGTTAGATGGCATACTCATTATTGAAAGTGGGGTGTTAGAGTCCCCTGCTATTTTTATATTGCTATCTATTTTTCCCTTCAGTTGTGTTAATATTTTCTTCATATGTTTGCAAAATTTATCAACCTTTCATGATAAAAGCTCTCAACAAAGTAAGTATAAAAGGAACGTACCTCAGCTTAATAAAGGCCACACATGACCAACCAGCCCATCACCAGCATCATATAAAACGGTGAAATCTTTCTCTAAGATCAGGAACAAGCGCAGAATGCCCACGCTCACCACTTCTATCCATCGTAGTGCTAAAAATTCTAGCCAGAGCAATTAGGCAAGAGAAAGAAATACAGGAAATAAGATCTGTTTGATAACATGATCTAATATATAGAACACCTTAAAGACTTCACCAAAGACCTGTTGGAACTTTGAGTGAATCCAGTAAAGTTGCAGGACACAAGCTCATTATAGCATTTCTGTATACTAACAACAGAGTATTCAAAAAATAAAGTAATTCTAATTATGGTGACATTAAAAATAATAAAAAACTTAGAAATATATGTAACCAAGGAGGTGAAAGATCTGTACAATGAAAAGTGCAAAACACCGATGAAAGAAATTGAAGACACAAATAAATGCAAAGATATCTCATGTTCATAGATTGGAAGAATTAATATTGTTAAAATGTCTACACTACCCAAAGCAATCCACAGGTTCAGTACAATCCCTATCAAAATTTCAGTGGTATTTTTCACAGAAATGGAACAAATAAATAACCCTAAAATTTGTATACCCTAAATACAAAATACCCCAAATACCCAAAGCAATCTTGAGAAAGAACAGTAAAACTAAAGGTGTCATATTTCTTGATTTCAAACTATATTACAAAGCTAAACTAATCAAAATATGTGGTATTTGCATAAAAATAGACTCATAGCTCAATGGAACAGCATAAAGAGCCTCATATGGCTCCAAGAACACACACTAGAGAAAGGACAGTCTCTTCAATAAATGATACTGGGAAAACTGAATAGCCACATGCATAAGAATTTAATGAAGGGGGTGAAAGACCTATACTCTGAAAACTATAGAACATTGATGAAAGAAACTGAAGGAGATACAAACAAATGGAACAACACATCATGGTCATAAATTGGAAGAATTAATATTGTTATAATGTCCATACCGTCCAAAACAATCTACGGATTCAGTGCAATCCCTATCAAAATACCAATAGTACTTTTTACATATTTAGCATGAATGGTACTAAAATTTATATGGAACCACAAAAGACCCTGGGTAGCCAAAGCAATCCTGAGAAAGAACAGTGTTGGAGGTTTCACAATCCCAGATTTCCAGGTATACTACAAAGCTATGATCAGACCAGTATGGTACTGACACATATGTGTCAAATATGTGTATGTGACAAATAGACACATGGGTCAGTGGAACAAAATAGAGAGCCCAGACATAAATGCACTCTTATATGGTCAGTTAAGCACGTGAAGGGCCGATACCACCCTGCCAGTAGGCGATTGATCTTTGTTTTTCTGGCTTCTCCTGACAGGGAGTGGCGCTCCCCTGCCTATTTTTGTAACTCCCCTCAGGGAGTGACATTACCGGCTAGTAAATGGCCAAGCAGCTGAATCTTTGCAGCTTCCCACAGGTCCTCCCTTTTTTTTATTAATTCAAAAAGGGATTCTTCCAGAATATGATAGTATGGGCAAAGAAAGGACTGTGCCTGTCTTAGGTTGGAGGCCTGCCAATCCTTCTTACCCGTCATGGGCACACCCAGAAGACTGTGTCTGAGTAGCCTGTCTTAGGTTGATAGGATGGTAAGGCCTCTCTTACCTGTCATTGGCTAGCCAGCCCGTGCTTCTTGCCATAATATAGCTCTTCCATCGGCCTCCTGATCGACCATATCGAGCTTATGATAATGGACCTGGGTAGACTGTGCCTATTTATTGCCTTAGGAGAGCCATGACCTCATTGAATAGAACAGGGCCCAAGGGCACCAAGATCAGTAAATCCGCAGTAGGTCTCAAAAGCAGCACAGATAGGGTAAACGTTCATACAATAGGTCTTAAAAGCGGGAGGAGATAGGGTAAAAGTCCATGAAATCCACTGAGGAAATGACTGTCGATGGATTCCCTTCTCCTCCAGATCTTCCTGAAGCCTCTTTTCCCCACATGGTCCTAAAGGAAAAAACAAAGATTTCTCTCAAGGAGATTTTTTCTCCCTGGAGGGCTGAGTATTATGATCAGTTTGCTTTACTAGTCTTTCGGGCAACCATCTGGCTGCATCCGCTTTTTGTGCGTAGATGCAAACTGCTCCTCGTCCCCAGATTAAAACTGGGTCCGGACCATGCCATTTATTATCCAAGGGGTCTTTCCAAAGCACAGTAGCAAAAGTTTTTTGCATCTCATTGTGCCAGAGACGTTCAGCAGCTGAGCGTCCTTCTTTATCCAAAGTTAAAAAATTTAAAATAAACAGTGCATGGTGTAAGAGATTTCTGGGAGATCCCTTGATGGGGTACCATTCCCCCCCTCTTATTTTTTATCAAGGGTATTTTTTAAGGATAGATGTGCCCGTTCTACTATACCTTGTCCTTGTGGATTATAAGGAATCCCAGTGATGTGTTTAATGTGTAACTGTTGACAGAATTTAGAGAACACGGTCCCAGTATATCCGGGTCCATTGTCAGTTTTTATTTGTTTTGGAACCCCTAACACTGATATAGCAGAAAGCATGTGTGCTACGACATGCTTTCCTGCTTCCCCGGTTTGTAAGATAGCATATAGGAAGCCGCTGTAGGTATCAGCATTCACATGGACATACTTTAGATTTCCAAACTCTAAAGTGTGTGTTACATCTATTTGCCAGATGCCATTGGGCACTAGTCCTCGAGGGTTTACTCCCAAATGAGGAACAGGTAGATGCACAACACAAGAAGGGCACTGTTTTACTACTTATCGTGCCTGTTCACGTGACCTTAAATTGTAGAGCCTAGATGATGAATTTCAGAGAGGGGGCCAGGCACTTTAGAATGAGTTAAACCTGAAATTCCTGTCTTGTAGACAGGCACTGTTGCAGTTTCAGTTGCTGGAAAGAGCCCAACCACATACTTAGAGTTTGAAAACAGAGTAAACCTCTCTGGAGTTTTTTGAAATAATTTAATAACAGCAACAAGTTCAGCTCTCTGTGCTGAAGTTTGAGGACCCATCAGTAAATGCCAAAAGGGCATCCTCTAAAGGCTTAGTTTTTATTTTTTGTGGGGGAGAATAAAAGAATTTAATTTGCCAAATTGTAACATAGGGCCCTTAGGTGTATTAAAGCCAAGATTGCCTGTATACCCAATCATGGCAACCTGGAAATCAGTAGATCCCTGCATTAATTCCTCAATCTGAAATTTAGAATACAGAAGGACAATTTGTGCTGGCTCTTAAGCAAACAATTTTTTGCTTTCTTTTCTCCCCTTAATAATTATTTGTGTTACTAAGGATGGATATTTGGCCAAAACCTTCTTAGGAGTAGCTGATAAATAGAGCCATTCTAGTATTTCTTCTTGCCATAGGCAAGCAGTGAGAGAATGTTTACTTGGTAAAATTATTAAAAACCAAGGCTTATTGTAATTAATCCTTGTAAGTATGGCCCCTCGTAAAACCTCATTAACTTCAGATAAGGATTCCAGGGCCAAAGGATTTAACTCTCGTTTTGCAATTTGGATAGAAGTCTTTATGCAAGATCTCAAACAGAGGAAGACAGCTTTAAAAGAGGCTGAATCCAATTAATATCTCCCAATAGTTTTTGAAAATTATTTAAAGTACATAAATGCTCTTTAATTGTAAAGGCTGTTAAGTTGCAGTTTAAATTTAGTGACACTTATATTTTGATTGTTAAAGGTGTTAAGTAATGATCTTTACTAAAACATTAAAACTTTAGGAACTGCACATATATTTGAGCGGCTGCACCATTTACCCACAGCCTAAATTATACTTAGCAGACTATTAACTCTTAGAAATCTTAGTCTCCCATTGAGGGCTTAGTAACCAAAACTATTCTTAGATGGTAAACTTCTGAATCAATTAAGTACAAAGCAGCTTTTTAACAGTTTTAAATATCCCCAGTTGTTTTGCCACAAGTTAAAAAGCACAAGCATCTACAGGCCTCATCCTAAATCAATATACCAATTACGAGTTGTGGCTTTTGCTTTAGTTTTAACTTGTTAGACTGCCAATGAATTTAATCTCAATTTATTATCAAGTAAAACTTTAATGTTTTAACTTTAACAATTACTCATGAAAACTATAGAACAGACCAAATTAACCATCCTTTTAACATACACTTGTTAAAAATTGGGGTAGAGATCATAGGAACCTATTCGACTTCTGGTAGATTTAGATAGAACATAAATTTTTGTTTAAACCAACAAACTTAAGCACTGAATAAGTTTTGTTTGAGCCCAGGTAAGATACTTTGTTCCCTATAGTTGATTTTAACCTCGAAATTTGGTGCAAATACTGATTTTTGTGGTCTTTTGTTTCTTATCACCTAAGGCAGAGGGAGAAGCTAGTGTTATGCAGATTGGCTTCTCCCCACCCAGCGGTTGCAACCTGATGGCCCTCTGGTTGCCCTGGGCAACGGGGCAGTTTTAAACTTTTAGCTGTTTTAAACTTTAGCTGTTAACCTGGGAAATAAATAGATCTCTTTCTTTAGACTCTTTATGGCTCAAAATTTAATTTACATACTTCATATCAACTCTGCCTATCTCTACGGGAGGGCGTTTGCAGCAACCCAAAACAAGTATAACAGACTCCGTATTGCCCATCCCTTATTTCTTATAATACAGTGACACAAAGACAAACAAAGGTAGGGAGCCCCCTCTAATGAGGAGACCAATCATTCACTCACACACACACACCAGAGGCTATCATTCTCCCTCCACAGAGGTTTTACAAACAAGACCGAAACATTAGAAAAACACTGAAAACACTTAATTGCTTTTTCTTAACCTTCACTCCCTGTGCTTTGAGGGTCTCTGTTTAGACCATTTATTCAATTTCTGCCCTAAATTTGCCGATCACTCACTCGAGCACTGGACCACAGCATGGCCATCTCCTTCTAAATCCTGAGCACTGGACCGCCGCGTGGCCGTCTCCTTCTAAATCCTGAGCACTGGACCGCCGCGTGGCCGTCTCCTTCTAAATCCTGAGCACTGGACCGCCACGTGGCTGTCTCCTTCTAAATCCTGAGCACTGGACCGCCTCGTGGCCGTCTCTTTCTAAATCCTCTCCGTTACCTCTTTCTCTTCTTCTTTTTCTCTTTGATCGGTTTCTTCACTAGATCCCTCTTACTCAGCCTGATGTTGGTTGCCACTTGTCATGACCCCTCACTCAGCTGCACGTTCAGGTGCCACTTGTCATGTCCGCCCCGGCCGGAAGGGCGGTCGATCCTTGTGGGTTCCTGAGAGAGGGAGAGAGAATTGGGGGGCAGGGAGCACAGAGAGTGGAAGCAAGACAAGCGTTTCTGATCAAGCCTCTTTATTAAAAACTCCGAAGAAGAAAAAACCCACACCTATATAGGGTTTAGGGCGGGAAACTGACAGGGTTGGTTGCTAGGAAACGGGTGAAAGCTAGGGTAGAGAAGGAAACAAACTAAAGTTTTTAGCACAGCACGTGAAGGGCCGATACCACCCTACCAGTAGGCGATTGATCTTTGTTTTTCTGGCTTCTCCTGACAGGGAGTGGCGCTCCCCTGCCTATTTTTGTAACTCCCCTCAGGGAGTGACATTACCGGCTAGTAAATGGCCAAGCAGCTGAATCTTTGCAGCTTCCCACATGTTGTACACATGAAACTAATGTCTGGTTGCATGTCAACTAAAGTTCAATAAAAGTTCCAATACACCAGGAAGTTAAAGCAGTTATAAATGTTTGCTTACCAGATTACACTTGAAATGTATGAAACAAAAATTGACAGAATTGAAAGAAATAATTCAATAATAATAGAGATTTTAATACTCCACTTTTAATAATAGCAGACAGAATGTAAGGGAAGTAATAAAGGAATTAGACAACATGATAAAACAACTGGACCTAAATGACATCCGGAACACTCTTTCAGATAGGCCTTATGTTAGCCACAAAGCAAGTCTCTTCTCTGGTCATAATGAGATGAAGTTAGAAATCAACAACAGAAGGAAAACTGGAAAATTCATAAAATTGGACATTAAACAGCATACTACTAAACAACCAATGGGTCAGAGAAGAAATCACAAAGGAAACTGGAAAATACGTAGACACAAATGAAAATGGAAACAAAATACTGAATTCATGGGGCTCACCGAGAGCAGTGCTTGCAGGGAAATCTATAGCTAGGAATGCCTGTATCAAAATGAAGAAAGATCTCAAGTCAACAGACTGTATCTCATCTTGAGGGACTAAAAAAGAGGAGCAAACTAAACCCCAGGCTAACAAAAGGAAAGAATAAAGATTAGAGTGGATATATACAAAATACAGAATAGAAAAACAATAGAGAAAATCAATGAAATCCTGAATTGGTTCTTTAAAAGGTAGGGAAACTGAGAAATCTTTAGTTAGACAAAAAAAAGAAGAGAGAAACAAAATCAGAAATGGAAGTGAGGACATTGCAACTGACTTAACAGAGATTAAAAGGATTTTAAGAGCATGGTATGAAAATTTTTATGCTAGTCTAGAAAAAATGGACAAACTATCTAAATGACTCAAGAAAAAATAGAAAATCTCCATGCACTTGTAACAAGTAACACAATTGAATCAGTAATCAGAAACCTCCAACAAAGAAAAGTCCTGGACCAGATTGCTTCTCAGTGAATTCTACCAAACAAAAATTGACACCAATCCTTCTCAGACTCTCCAAAAAATACTTGTTTTAAGTCCAACTGTTTAACTTACTCAGTGAGACCAAGATTTCCCTGATACCTAAGCCAGATAAGAACATCACAAGAAAAGAAAATAATAAACCAATATAGTTTGCCAATATAAATGTAAAAATCATCAACACAATATTAGTAAATTGAATCTGATAGAATATTTAAAAGATTATTCACAGTGACCAAGTGGGATTTAGTCCAGGAATGAAAGGGTTATTCAACGTAAGAAAGAAGGTGTAATATACCGCATTATTAGAACAAAGGAGGAAGTAACATGACCTCTCAATCGCTGCAGTAAAAAAGACATTTGAGAAAATCCACCAGCCTGGGTGGCTCAGTTGGTTGAGCATCTGAGTTCAGTTCAGCTCATGATCTCATGGTTTATTAATTGAAACCCCATATCAGGTTTGCACTGATAGCGCGGAGCCTGCTTCAAACTCTCTGCCTGCCCCTCTCTCTCTCTTCCCCCCCTCCCCTCCCACATGCATTGTCTTTCTCAAAAATAAACATTTAAAAAATTTTTTTAATTTTTTTAATAGTTTATTGTCAGATTGGTTTCCATATAACACCCAGTGCTTCTCCCCACAAGTGCCCCCCACCATGACCATCACCCCCCCTCCCTCCCCTTTCCCCTTCAGTCCCTGGTTCATTTTCAGTATTCAGTAGTCTCCCTTGATCTGTGTCCCTCACTCTCTCCCGCTCTCTTTCCCCCTTCCTCTCCCCATGGTCCCCTGCCAATTTTTTAATTAAAATAGATAAATAGGGGCACCTGGGTGGCTCAGTTGGTTGAATGACCCATGTCAGCTCAGGTCATGATCTCATAGTTCATGGTTTGATCCCTACTTTGGGCTCTGTGCTGACAGCTCAGAGCCTGGGGCCTGCTTTGGATTCTGTGTCTCCCTCTCTCTCTGCCCCTCCCCCACTCACAGTCTGTCTCTCTCAAAAATAAATATAAAAGTGAAAAGACAGTGTACTGAAAGAGAAAATATTTATCAGTTATGTCTCTGATAAGAGATTAATATCCAAAATCTGTATATGTGTAAAACCTCCATAACTTGACAACAAAAAGATAGTAAGACTTGAATAGATTTTTCTTTTTTAAAAATATTATTTTTTGAGAGTGAACACATGAGCGGGGGAAGGGCAGAGAGCAAGGGACAGAGGATCCCAAGCAGGCTCTGTAATGACAGCAGCAATGCGGGGCTTGAACCCCCGAACTGCGACACCGTGCTTAACCAACTGAGCCACTTAGGTGTGAATAGACTTGTCTATAAAAAAGATGCATAAATGGCCAGGAAGCTCATGAAAAGATGTTCTGCATCATTGGTTACAGGAAATAGTCACAAGGTGCACTTCACACCCGCTAGGATGATACTACTACTCCTAAACAGAGTACTAAGTACTGACAAGGGTGTGCAGAAACCTGGCCCCGTGCCCTGCCGGTGGGAATGTCAAATGGTGTAGCCATGATGTTCATGATATCACTATCCACATCGGTTGACAGATAGGGACAACCCCAGTGTCCATTGGCAGAGAAATGTCTCCTTACCAGACAGCTCTGCAGATAGGCTGCACCCCCGAGGAGGCTGGTGAGGCAAGTGTGTGGCTGCTGCCCCCATGACCCCCCGGCCTCTGGGCACCTGGCCTCCAGGAGAGCCCCCACGTGGAGTGCAGGTGGGGGATGCCACGGAAGCCAGCCCAAGCTGTCTCCAACGCACCCGGTCGACCGCTTCACAGATGGCAACGAGAAGCCGGTCCATATGTTTCATCTGGAACTTTCTTCCAATTTCTTTCATGATGTACTTCCTTCCATTTTCTCTGCTCTCTGTTATTTGTGGAGGTTAGGCACTATATTGATGTATATATCTTTGTCTTTTTGCTCCACTTTGTAGGAGGTTACATCAACTTTGTCTCCCATTCTTTCTGATCTTTAGTTGTGCTGTTTTTAAATTCTGAGAGCTGGGAACGTCTCTTTTCCATAGCATACTCTTCTGTTTTGTGACCACAACATTTCTTTTGCGTCTGAGTAAATTACACCAGCAGTTTTGTTTTACTTTGTTTTTTCCTTCTTTCTTCATAGAGTCTTCTTCCAAGTTTCTCTATGTGTTTGTTTTGGTCTTTGTTTTTATCTTAGATTAAAAAAAAAAATTTTTTTTAATGTTTGTTTTTAAGAGAGAGAGAGAGACAGTGTGAGCTGGGGAGGAGCAACAGAAAGTGAGACACAGATTCCAAATTCCAAATCTGAGCTGTCAGCCCACAGCCTGACTTGAATCCACAGCACTGGAGATCATAACCTGAGCTGAGGTTGGATGCTCAACCGAGCCCTCCAGGCATCTCTATTTTAGATTTTTGTTCTCACATGGTTGGTAGTTGTTCAGGGCAGATTGTGTTGAAGAATTAGGCATTGAAAAGGTAATGGAAAGCCAGGTAAGGCTTTCTGCTGTGGGACCCTTGGGGAGGGCCTGATGCTGAAACCCTTTGACCTCTGGTCACAGGAAGAGTCTTCCTGCTCTTCTAGAGACACCAAGGGAATGACATAATTACAAAAACCTGAGGAAGTCCTGGGGGACCATTTGTAACTGGGGTGAGGGGAAGCAGTAGAGAAGGGCCCTGACTTGCACTGAGTTCAGATTTCAGTGCCATTAACTTGGGTAGGAAATATAAGGGAAGGAGAGCGAGTGTAGACAAGCTTTCACGTTTGGGTCCGTTGTGATTGAGGTGCCAGAGCTGGCTGTGGTTGGCTTTGGAGCAAAGAAGACCAGTTCCGCTTCTGCTCTGAAGTCTGCTGTGTGTGTGGCCTCGGACAGCACACCTGACCTCTCCACTCCTTGCCGCCCAGCGAGGGGGATCCCGTACCCCATTCAGTGGGAGGGTGCGCACGCTCCCACGCATCTTGCACTGTGCACGCCCCCAGTGAGCATATGCTCTGTTGCATCTGCAGCAGTGAGTGCTCGTCAGAGACACTGGGAGGTGACCGGAGACGGAGCTGGCAGGGCCAGTGTCACTCAGCACATTGCAGAGACCCGGGCCCAGACCCTGGGCACCAGCACCTGCAGACCCACGGGGAAGGTGGGGAGTTCTATGTGAGTGCCACTCTTGGGGTCTGGAGGGACCAGTCACACAGTGTCCTGGGACCTGGGGGGCAGCATTCAGAAGGAGAGTGGTGGACGGTTTCCAGTGTCGTTGAGGTGGGAGTGATCTCCAGAATATGGAGGGTGCCAGCACTGAGGCACATGAGTCAGCACATAGCACTCAGTAGGTGACATCAAGACAAAATATCTGTGGCTGAAACTGTGACCTTTGGTATTAACAATTAGGAAGTCAACAGTGATGGCCACCATTCTCCATTCAGAAAGGGGGTGCCCTGAACTCATCCTGGAATCAGGCAGGCCACACATACGTGAAACACTGTCTCCTCTCCCAGACCCGCAGATGAGCTGCACACACACAGACACGCTCACCACAGTGGCCCCGGCCGGGCCTGCCAGACACAGGCCCTGATGCCTCCTCCCTGTGGGCGGGCTAGCAGGATGCGCTTAGAGGGAGGCTCATGCGGTCGCTTGTGTTGCAGGTGGTCCAACTGACGCCCGCCTGCTGGATCCAGACAGACCCTCTCACGGCTGGAGAAAAAATCATTTTAAAACGTGGACATTGAGCATAAAGCCAATACAGCTTGCTTATCTACACCCAAGACATATAATAAGATATGCTGTATGTCACCCGCTACAGGTGCTCAGTACAGTTGTGGTGGATGAGGTGACCTGGACAGGGTGTGTGTTTTTAACTCCACTCCACTGTGCCGTTCACACTGGCACCAGAGCAGGCATGGCTCCTAGAAACCAGGCGGCTGGGCGGAGCCGAGGGCACGCGAGGGACTTCGTGGCGCTGCCCAGCTCCGCTGTCACCAAGCCCCAAGTGCAGGGATCTCCCATAGTCTCTGACGGTTTGTCGGGGTGTAGACCTTCCTGGAGAGAATGGAGAAATGATGAATGCCTGTGTGAGCGAGGGCTTCAGTGTGGCCTGTTCTGCGTGAACCTGCGCAGCGTGGCCACCGCCTCTCCCGAGGGGGGTGTGGAGGCAGCCCGGAGAGGACCGCATGGCTTCGGCAGCCACCCTTGAATCCCCAAACCTGCGACTTCCAGCAAGTTTCCTCCCGAGTAGTTGGCCCCGGCCTGGGATGTGCAGGCCCTTGTGAAAGTTCGCCGTGGTCCTCACGGCACAGCTGAGGTCTCCCTTCCTCGTGTAAATGTGTCGGGAATGCCACCTAGTCCCTGGTTCAGTAGAGCGCAGTTGGTGAGTGGGAATGACTGTTTTGTTCAGGGAATATGGCCGGACTGCCCTCGTGTGAAGGACGCGACCTCTGAGAACAGGCAGCACTCACTTGGGTGTGGGGCCCGTCACATACGTGGTTCGGTGGCAGCGGCACCAACGGGGTGGCTGGGCCCGTCCACTCCCCTTGGTGCTGTGATGCTGATCTGTAAGGCACGTTTCGTTCTGCCAGTTCCCAGTGGTTGGTCTGCTCTTATGGCCAGTGGAGACCCGTTCCTTTGTTCCTGGTTCTCGTCTGGCCCTGTCGTCGACGGTCTACAGCAGCTGCAAAAGCATCGGGTGCCGGCCGCATGGAGTCTGGCCAGGTCTCCTGTGGGCCCTGTGTGCCCGCAAGAGGAAAAAGACCGTGGTAATGCTTGTGTCTCTCTGCTCATTGTTGTTCCAGTGCTCTTCAAATATGTGCAAACGTGCATCAGGGTCCTTATGCTCAGAGCTTTTTCTTAATGCAGCTTTCATCCCAACATGTCATATAAATAAAATGAAGCTAGATTATGAACTGAGTAGTGTTGTTACCACAGTTCCCAGCAGTCCTCCTCCAGTCGTCCTCCAGTCCTCCTCCAGCCCCTCCTCCAGCTCCTCCTCCATTCCTCC
>PJEM01014590.1:0-34220 GCA_004023845.1 Helogale parvula | reverse complement strand
CCTCACTCTCCCCAGCTCTCTTTCCCCCTTCCCCTCCCTATGGTCCTCTGTTAGGTTTGTTGTGTTAGACCTATAAGTGCAAACATATGGTGTCTGTCCTTCTCTGCCTGACTTATTTCACTTAGCATGACACCCTCGAGGTCGATCCACTTTGCTACAAATGGCCATATTTCATTCTTTCTCATTGCCATGTAGTACTCCATTGTATAGATATACCACATCTTCTTGATCCACTCATCAGGTGATGGACATTTAGGCTCTTTCCATGATTTGGCTATTGTAGAAAGTGCCGCTATAAACATTGGGGTACATGTGTTCCTATGCCTCAGCACTTCTGTATCCTTTGGGTATATTCCTAGCAATGCTATTGCTGGGTCATAGGGGAGTTCTACTGATAGTGTTTTGAGGAACCTCCACACTGCTTTCCAGAGCAGCTGCACCCAGTTTACATTCCCACCAACAGTGTAGGAGGGTGCCTGTTTCTCCACATCCTCACCAGCATCTATATTCTCTTGATTTGTTCATTTTAGCGACTCTGACTGGTGTGAGGTGGTATCTCAGTGTGGTTTTGATTTGTATTTCCCTTATGATGAGTGACGCTGAGCATTGTTTCATGTGCCTGTCGGCCATCTGTATGTCCTCTTTGGAGAAGTGTCTGTTCATGTCTTCTGCCCATTTCTTCACTGGGTTATTTGTTTTCTGGGTGTGGAGTTTAGTGAGCTCCTTGCTATTCTTTAAATATCTCTCATTGTGTGTGTGTGTTTTCAACGTTTATTTATTTTCTTTTTTGAGAGAGAGAGACACAGAGCGTGAGTGGGGAATGGTCAGAGAGAGAGGGACACACAAAATAATAAGCAGGCTCCAGGCTCTGAGCTGTCAGTACAGAGCCTGATGTGGGGCTCAAACCTATGAACTGTGAGATCATGACCTGAGCTGAAGTCAGCTGCTGAACCAACTGAGCCACCCAGGCGCTCCTAAATATCTCTCATTGTGATAAAAAGCCCACATTATTGCATATAATGCAATTGTGTTATATTTCTGGTCATATTATTGCATATAATATTATTGCATATATTCTGGTCATAATATTGCATTATTGCATATGCAATAATGTACATATATCACATTATTACATATAAGGCATTGTGTATATTTCTGGTCATATATGTACATTTAACCTCTTACACACAAAAGGTTATAATTACAAGATACAATAAATAGCATGTAAAACCTATTCTTAAAATGTGTTCTAGTAACATAGACTCTATGTTTTATGCAGCCTCTAAATTTCATATTTAAAATATTTCTTGTTTTAGCACTGACTAGCATTTATTCTAATTTAGGAAGGGGTTTCAGAATAGAAATGTTTAAATAATGATCAAATTTTACCGTAGGTCAGTTCGGATCCAGTATGCAGAGTCCAATTCCAATGGAAGCTGTACTTTAGCCCTCTTATTAAGGTCAGCAAAGATAGGATTCTATACATCTTAATCATCTCCCCTATGACTAATTCAGCCCATAGGATTATGCACATGAATATTTTATATGTAACTTCCAGTAATAGTGCTCATTTTATCAATCAATATCAAATTAACCCCAAGATTACTGAAAATCTGGAATAAAATATAAAATATTGAATCATTCATTTTTAATAGCATAGGTTATAAATGTGTATTGCTCTGGAGAAATGACTCTTGATTTTGTAATGCAAAATTTATGAGACAGTTTGGAACAGTGGAGAAAGTTCTGCCTTCTTTCTTTCATGTTGGAGGATCTGCTCAGTGGGAACAACCCGCCGCCATCAGGCACAGGACGTTGGTCCACCTGTGTTTTGTATTCCTGACGCCGCCCAGTGCCAATTCAACTTGAAGAAATTTTATTCATTGTAATGTTGTCGAACACTTCAATTTAAAGGTTTTTTAAAAATGTTTATTTATTTTTGAAAGAGAGAGACAGAGGGTGAGCAGGGGAGGGACAGAGAGAGAGGGAGACACAGAATCAAAAGAGGCTCCAGGCTCTGAGCTGTCAGCACAGAGCCAGACACAGGGCTCAAACTCACAGACTGTGAGATCATGACCTGGGTCAAAGTCAGGCGCTTAACTGACTGAGCCACCCAGGCACCCCCTAACACTTCAATTTAATAAATATTTAATGAGCAAAGCACGATGCTAGGTGGTATTAATAAAGTGTCCCTTAGTTGTTCTAGTTCAGTGAAAGTCTCACAGAGCCTGTATGAGCAGGACAGGCTGGCCTCGCAGGAACAGGAAAGCTGCCAGACATCTACCTTCCCTTCCCTTGACTTACACACCGTTTTCCTTTCTGTCTTCTGTTTCTTTTTTGGGTTTGTTTTTTTTTTTTTTGGTAGCATGGCATTTTGTCCCTACCATATTTTTGCTTCATTCTTCCTTTTGTCAGCCTCCTTTCTGTTCTCTGACCTGCTCATGCATGACCCATCAGAGCTACTCCCAAATAATAGTTTCAGGCTCTATGTCCACATGATCTTCCAACTAGATTTTGTGTGTGAGTTTGTGTGTGTTCTGTTTCCAAATTCAGAAAGAGAGAACATGATTGGTATAACATAAGTCTAGTATCCATTTTGCTCTAATTAGCTGTTGCCACAGAAAGAAGAGTTCAAAGGTCGTATGTAGTTAGTGTTGCCCCTTTTATACTTTTATACCACACAGGTAAGTTATCCAAGAAGAAATGGGAGCGAGAAGGATGAAGAAAATACCAGTTCCGGTCCCTGGGTTTCAGTCTTATGGGAGAGGCCAATATATATATATATTTGTTAAAAAGAGGTTCAAAAAGCTAACTGGAATATGGAGGAGGGTCTAGGAAAACTTCTATGATTGGTGAAAACTCCGTATATCAGGAATATCTTGAACAACCATTGAGAGGAGTGTGGAATGAAGCCCAAGTCAGTTGGGGTTATAGAGGTGGGCGTGAACTTGAAAGGCAGTGTATATCTTCTGAAACAGGGAATCATTAAAGATTTTTGATCAGGAGAGTCATGGTCAAACCTGTGTTTCATGAAAATGTCTTAGAACATAGTAGTTAGATAAATTGAATATAATTAGGGCCTGGAACTCCTGTCCTCCAGGAGCTACGCAGATCCATGAATCTGAATGAAGTGGATTAATGGTCTGAATTAGGAGAAAAGCCATGGAACAGAGCGCTCATGAATAATCATTATATTTAATAAAGATGAGGTAACTTTCCTATGGAATGTGTAAGTTTGGAATGATGTAAAGATGTTAAATATTCCTAGTAACATCTGGCATGATTGTTAAACAGTTAATTTTTCTTCCATTATTTTTTTTTTACTGAAGTATAATTGACATACAGTATTACATTAGTTACAGGTGTACAACATGATTTAGCAATTCTGTACATTACTCAGTGCTTGCCACAGTAGGTGTAGTCACCATGTCTCACCAACGTTATTACAATCTAATTGACTATATTTCCTATACTGTACTTTTCATCTCTGTGATTTATTATGTAACTGAAAGTTTGTGCCTCTCAATTCCCTTCATCTATTGTCCTCACCTACCTACCCCCACCTCCTCCCTGGCAGCCATTAGCTTGTTCTCTATAGTTAACAGTCTGCTCCTTGGTTTCCTCTATGTTGCTGTTCATTTGTTTCTTAAGTTCCACATATGAGTGAGATCATATGGTATTTTTTTTTCTCTGACTTGTTTCACTTACCACTATGCCCCCTAGTTCCATCCATGTTGTTGTAAATGGCAAGAGGCAAGATTTCTTTTCTTTTTTATGGCTGAATAGTATTCATATTATTCATATGTATATAATATACATATAATTCATACACACACACACACACACACACACATATATATATATATATATATATATATATATATACACACCACATCTTCTTTATTTATCTACTCATGGACACTTGGGTTGCTTCCATATCTTGGCTATTGTAAATAATGCTGCAACAAACATAAGAATGCATTTTTTTTTTTTTGCATTAGTGATTTCATTTTCTTTGGGTAAATACTGAGTAGTGGAGTTACTGGATCATGCAGTATTTCTCCTTTTAATTTTTTGAGGAACCTCCATACTGTTTTCCACACTGGCTGTACCAGTTTGCATTCCCACCAATGGTGCAAGAGGGTTCTTTTTCTCTACATCCTACCAAAACTTGTTATTTCTTGTCATGTTGATACTAGCCACTTTGACGGGTATAAGGTGATATCTCATTGTGATTTTGATTTGCTATTCCCTGATGATTGGGAAAATGTCTATTCAGGTCCTCTGCCCATTTTTCAATCAGATTATTTGTGGGGGGGTTTGGTATGTGTTGAGCTTTATAAGTTCTTTAGGTATTTTGGATATTAACCCTTTATCACATATATCATTTGCAAATATCTCCTTTCAGGTTGCCTTTTAATTTTGTTGGGTTTTTTTTTTTTCGTGCAAAAGCTTTTTATTTGATGTAATCCTAATAGTTTGTTTTTGATTTTGTTTCTCTTGCTAAGGAGGCATACCTAGGAAAATGTTCCAATGGGTGATGTCAGACACATTTCTGCCTATGTTTTATTCAAGAGCTTATATGGTTTCAGGTCTCACATTTAGGACTTTAATCTAGCTTGGTCCAGTTTCTTTCTTTTCTTTTTTTTTTTTTTTAAATGTTTATTTATTATTGAGACAGAGAGAAACAGAGCATGAGTAGGGGAGGGGCAGATAGAGAGAGGGAAACACAGAATCCGAAGCAGGCTCCAGGCTTTGAGCTGTCAGCACAGAACCCAACGCAGGGCTCGAACCCACCAACCGTGAGATCATGAGCTGAGCCCAAGCTGGATGCTTAACCAACTGAGCCTCCAATTGGTGATGCAGGCAGGGTGGATCGAGGACCATAGTGAGGGGTGGGTTCTCATGGGACCAGCCAAGATGGTCCTTGGCTTCATGCAGGATGGAAATCAAATGTAAGCCTGCAGGAAGTGAAAACAAGAGTTTATTCTGGTCTTTGCTTGGAGCCTGGGGGTTTTATGTGATCTGGGGCACATGTCCTCTTGGGAATCCAGGAACTGGTTGGAACAAAGTTGAGGGCCTAGGTGATATTCCTTAGAGTCAAAGAATAGCAAAATAACTATTTATCAAGATATCTAGATATCAAGATATCTAGTATCTGGAGGTCCAGAATATGCATATGATAGCTTTTTGGGGTCATTCTCACCTGATCCTTCCTTAGATATTATCTATTCTAGAGAAATCATTAACTCCTTATCCTTTACAAGGAGGATCTATGCCATTTACATTACAAGGCATGTGTAGAGTGGGATGAGGGTGCAGGTCCTGGCAAGAATAGAAGCCAGAAAAGAAGCAAAGGGAAAAAACCAGCTTTTTTTTCCTCATGTGGTTCCTTTGGTTTCCTTGTCTCACCAGCACTGTTTGTTGAAGAGATTGTGTTTTCCTCATTGTTAGGTAGCTTTCTGTCAGCCCCAGAGGACTGCCAGCCCACATAGCAGTGGTTAGGATGGATTCTACTGCATGGTCCAAGCCTGATGCAATGAGGTGGCATGGCTGGCCTCTCAGTGGGAGGCAAGGAGCAGCACAACTAGTGATAGCCTTGGTGTGAGGAAGAGAGATGCGTCCCAGCCTCCTGCAAGAGGCAGACGATCTCAAATCCTGGATTAAAATGCTGACAAGGAAAGAGATCTCATACGATACAGATTAGAGAGCTCCATAAAACAGGCAAGCCCCTGTTTGCTAGAAGACAGTAAAGACAGACAAATTGGCTCAGAGGATGCAGGGAAAAGACTATGATATAAAGAAAGAAAGGCTTACAAAGCTGAAAGACATCTTGTATAAATGTTTTCTCCTAGGTGATCAATCTGTGGCCATCAACCCAACACTCAGTCAGGTAATATGTGAACACTTAACATATGCAAAACAGTACAGGTCCCAAAGGACCTACAGAGCCAGTGGTGCACATGGGGCTAATATTTTTGACGACCTATTGTATTCAAGGTACATTGCTGGAGTCTTTGCAAATACTGTTTAATTAATTTAATTTTTACTTCTAGACTTGTGTGAAAATTTTATTCCAGATTGCAATAGAACTTTCTCTGTCCAATTTCCTTGCTTACTTTGTGCCATACTCTAGAATTCGTTACTTTTTCCCACACACACAAGAGTTGAGGGAACTACTTCCCTCCAGAAGTCAGTAGTTGAGATGAGGAACTTGCCTTGTCCCCACATCCTCTGCATTTCCCTTAGCCCAGGCTTCTGACTCATCCTTCTTACCCTCAGTGCTTCTTAGTCCTGTAAGCTCTGGGCTCATTGCCTCACAGTGAGCTCTTCCTGTTTCTCTTCAAGCAGCTGCTACCTTCAACCAGAGCACACAATTTCCCAAAGCTTCACCTTTTAAACCTCCTCTTTCATTGCGTGGGATACACTCTATCAAAAAGACAATAGTTTTTAGAAATACAAACAACAACAACAACAACAAACAAACCCTGTCACGTACTCTCAAACACAAAGTTCAGAAAACAAAGTGCAGAGGTGATAGCATATTGCATTATTTATTCAGTTAGAGCTCACTGCTTTGTATCTCTTTGTTTATGCAAATAAGAAAAATGTTTGCATTATCCTTACTAATTGATTTCCAGTTTGTAAAGTAGAAAATCATTTGAGATTAGAAACAGGTAAAACATGTACACAGAAAGATAGGAAATGAAAGGACAAAACTCTTTTAAATTTAAAATTAGTTGTCAGGGCACCTGGGTGGCTCAGTTGGTTGAACATACGACTTGATTTTGGCTCAGGTCATGATCCCAGAGTCATGGTATCAAGCCCTGAATCTGGTACCACGCTAAGCATGGAGTCTGCTTAAGATTCTCTCTTTCCTTCTCTCTGCCTCTCCCTTGCTCAGGTTTGTATGTACACAAACATACTCTCTCTCTCAAAAAAAATTTTTTAATATAAAAAATAAAAATAAAAATAGTTCTATGGTGCCAGGCTGACTCAGTCCAAAGAGAGTATGACTCTTTATCCACATTGGGTGTAGAGATTACATAAAATAAATAACTAAAAAATTTTATATGTTCACTTTTTAAATGATTATTATTTTTAAAGGTTTTTATTTACTTAAGTAATCCGTATACCCAACATGGGCTCGAACTCACGACACTGAGATGAAGAGTCACCTGCTCTTCCGAGTGAGCCAGCCAGGTGACCCAAAAAGTTCACTTAAAAAAAAACTGAATGGTTGTGAAGTGATTGAGGGTAAGTTTTTGAAGCTTTGAACTAATGTTACTATTTGGATTTATGAATAAATTTTTTTAAGTAATTTGAGTATAAAGTGCAAATATGTATTTTTTTTATCACTTATGCAGGTGCAGGATACTCTCCAACTAGTTTCCCAATTGCCTGGATGTGATTGAATGCCCTAATAACAATCAAACCAGTTTCTAACCTACCTGACGCATTTTATGTCTTCCAGATTTAGCATATTTTGTTTTGTTTTGTTCTGTTTTTTATTGTTTATTGTCAAGTTGGTTTCCATGTAACACCCAGTGCTCTTCCCAACAAGTGCCCCCCTCCATACCCATCACCCATTTCCTCCTCTCTCCCACTCCCATAAACACTCAGTTTATTCTCAGTATTTGAGTCTCTTATGGTTTGCCTCCGTTCCTCTCCTTAAGTATTTTTTTCCCTTTCCCCAACCCAATGGTACTCTGTTAAGTTTCTCCTGTTCCACATATGAAAACATATGGTGTCTGCCCTTCTCTGCCTGACTTATTTCACATAGCACACACCCTCAAGTTCCATTCACATTGCTACAAATGGCCATATTTCATTCTTTATCATTGCCATGTAGTACTCCATTGTATATATAAACCACATCTTCTTGATCCATTTGTCTTCTTGATCCATGGAAATATTTAGGCTCTTTCCATGATTTGGCTATTGTTGACAGTCCTGCTATGAACATTGGGGTACATGTGCCCCTATGCATCAGCACTCCTGTATCCCTTTGGTAAACTCCTAGCATTGCTATTGCTGGGTCATTGGGGAGTTCTATTGTTAATTTTTTGAGGAAACCTCCACGCTGTTTTCTAGAGTGGCTGCACCAGTTTACATTCCCACCAACAGTGTAAGAGGGTGCCCATTTCTCCACATCCTCACCAGCATCTGTAGTCTTCTGATTTGTTCATTTTAGCCATTCTGACTGGAGTACAGTGGTATCTCAGTGTGGTTTTGATTTGTATTTCCCTGATGATGAGTGAAGTTGCTCACAGTTTCGTGTGTCTGTTGGCCATCTGGATGTGCTCTTTGGAGAAGTATCTGTTCATGTCTTCTGCCCATTTCTTCACCGGATTTTTTGTTTTTTGGGTGTGGAGATCGGTGAGTTCCTTGTAGATTTTGGATACAAGCCCTTTATCCTATATGTCATTTGCAAGTATCTTTTCCCATTCTGTCGGTTGCCTATTAGTTTTCTTGATTGTTTCCTTTGCAGTGCAGAAGCTTTTTATCTTGATGAGGTCCCAATAGTTCATTTTTGCTCTTGATTCCCTTGTTGGTTCCTGCTTTCTCCTCTAGGGCTTTAATGGTTTCCTGTCTCACATTCAAGTCCTTCATCCATTTTGAGTTTATTTTTGTGTATGGTGTAAGAAAGTGGTCTAGTTTCATTCTTCTGCACATTGCTATCCAGTTCTCCTAGCATCATCTGTTAAGGAGGCTGTCTTTTTTCCATTGGACACTCTTTCCTGCTTTGTCAAAAATTAATTGGCCATATGATTGTGAGTCCAAATCTGGGTTCTCTATTCTATTCCATTGGTCTATGTGCTATTTTTGTGGCAATACCATACTGTCTTGATGATGACAGCTTTGTAGTAGAGGCTAATGTTTGTGATTGTGATTGTGAGGCCTCCAATTTTGATTTTCTTCTTCAGTATTACTTTGGCTATTTGGGGTCTTTTGTGGTTCCATACAAATTTTAGGATTGTTTGCTCTAGCTTTAGAAGAATTCTGGTGCAATTTTGATTGGGATTGCATTGAATGTGTAGATTGCTTTGGTAGTATTGGCATTTTAACAATATTTGTTCTTCTGATCCATGAGCATGGAATGTTTTTCCATTTCTTTATATCTTCTTCAATTTCCTTCCTAATTTTACTATAGTTTTCATCATAGAGATCATCTACATCTTTGGTTAGGTTTGTTATTAGGCATTTTGTGGTTTTTGGTGCAATTGTGAATGGAATCCATTTCTTGATTTCTCTTTCAGATGCTTCCTTATTGGTGTATAAAAATGCAACCAATTTCTGTATGTTGATTTTTTACCCTGTGACTTTGCTGAATTCATGGATCAGTTCTAGTAGACTCTGGTGGAGTCTGTCGGGTTTTCCATGTAGAGTATCATGTCATCTGCCAAAAGTGAAAGTTTGACTTCATCTTTGCCAATTCCGATGGCTTTTATTTCCTTTTGTTGTCTAATTGCTGATGCTAGGACTTCCAGCACTATGTTAAACAACAGTGGTGAGAGTGGACATCCCTGTTGTGTTCCTAATATCAGGAGGAAGGCTCTCAGTTTTTCCCCACTGAGGATGATATTAGCTATGGGCTTTTCATAAATGACTTTTATGATGTTTAAGTAAGTGCCTTCTATCCTGACTTTCTGGAGGATTTTTATTAAGAAAGGATGCTGTGTTTTGTCAAATGCTTTTTCTGCATCTATTGACAGGATCATGTGGTTTTTATCTTTTCTTTTGTTAATGTGATGTTTCACATTGATGGATTTGTGAATATTTAACCAGCCCTCCAACCCAGGAATGAATCCCACTTGATCATGGTGAATAATTCTTTTTATATGCTATTGAATCTGATTTGCTAGTATCTTGTTGAGGATTTTTGCATTTATATTCATCAGGGATATTGGTCTGTAGTTCTCTTTTTCTGTTGCGTCTCTCTCTGGTTTGCGAATCAAAGTGATACTGGCTTCATAGAATTAGTCTGGAAGTTTTCCTTCCATTTCTGTTTTTTGGAATACCTTGAGGAGAACAGGTATTAATTCTGACTTAAACATCTGGTAGAATTCCCAGGGGAAGCCATCTGGCCCAGGGATCTTCTTGGGAGATTTTTGATAACTGATTCAATTTCCGCAGTAGTCATGGTTCTTTTCAGATTTTCTGTCTCTACCCATTTGAATTTTGGTAGTGTGTATGTGTTTAGAAATTTGTCCATTTCTTCTAGGTTGTCCAGTTTTTTGGCATATAATTTTTCATATATTCCCTGATAATTGCTTCTATTTCTGAGGGATTGGTTTTAATAACTCCATTTTCACTTGTGATTTTGTCTATTTTGGTGCTCTCTCTTTTCTTTTTGAGAAACCTGGATAGAGGTTTATCAATTTTGTTTATTTTTTCAAAAAACCAACTCTTGGTTTCATTGATCTGTTCAACTGTTTTTGTTTTGTTTTGTTTTTTGTTTTTTTGGGGGGGTTCTATATTGCTTATTTCTGACCTGTTCTTTATTATTTCTTTCCTTCTGCTGGGTTTGGGGTGTTCTTGCTGCTGTGCTTCTAGCTCCTTTGGGTGTGCTATAAGATATTGTATTTGCGCTTTTTCTAGTTTCTTGAAATAGGCCTGGATTGCAATGTATTTTCCTCTTAGAACTGCCTTTGCTGCATCCCAAAGAGTTTGGATTGTTGTGTTTTCATTTGTTTCTATATATTTTTTTAAATTTCTTCTATAATTGCGTGGCTGACCCATTTGTTCTTTAGTATGGTGTTTTTTAGCCTCCATGTTTTTGGAGGTTTTCTAGATTTCAAGTTTCATAGCATTGTGATCTGAAAGTTTGCATGATATGATCTCAATTCTTTTGTATGATGATCCAATATGTGATCTATCTTGGAGAGTGTACTATGCACTGGAGAAGAAAGTGAATTCCCTAACCTCAGGATGTAGAGTTCTAAATATATCTGTCAAGTACATCTGGTCCAATGTGTCGCTCAGGTCCTTATTTCTTTAGTGATTTTCTGTCTAGTTGATCTATCCATTGCTGTAAGTGAAGTATTAAAGTCCCCTGCAATTAGCACATTCTTATCAATAAGATTGCTTATGTTTGTGATTAATTGTTTTATGTATTTGGGTGCTCCCGAATTCGATGCATAGACATTTATAATTGTTAGCTCTTCCTGATGGATACCTGTAATTATAATATAATGCCCTTCTTCATCTCTTGTTACTGCCTTTACTTTAAAGTCCAGTGTGTTTGATATAAGTATGGCTACTTCAGCTTTCTTTTGACTTCCAATAGCATGATAGATAATTCTCCATCCCCTCACTTTCAATCTGAAGGTGTCCTCAGGTCTAAAATGAGACTCTTGTAGACAACAAATAGATGGATCTTGTTTTTTTTTTTTTTATCCATTCTGATACCCTATGTCTTTTGATTGGAGCCTTTAGTCCATTTACATTCAGTGTTATTATTGAACAAATATGGGTTTAGAGTCATTGTACTCTCTGTAGGATTCATGCATGTAGTGGTGTCTGTGGTACCTTGTGTTCCTTGCAACACTTCTCTCATAGAGTCTCCCTTGGGTCTCTTGTAGGGCTGGTTTGGTGGTGATGAATTCCTTCCATTTTTGTTTGGGAAAACCTTTATCTCTCCTTCTATCCTGAATGACATGCTTGCTGGATAAAAGATTGTTGCCTGCATATATTTTCTGTTCATCACACTGAAGATTTCCTGCCATTCCTTTCTGGCCTGCCAAGTTTCAGTAGATAGGTCTGCTACTACCCTGATGTGTCTCCCTTTGTATATTAAGGCCCGTCTATCCCTAGATACATTCAGAATTTTCTCTTTATCCTTATATTTTGTCAGTTTCACTATGATATATCTTGCAGAAGATTGATTCAAGTTACGTCTGAGGGGAGTTCTCTGTGCCTCTTGAATTTTAATGTCTTTTTCCTTTCCCAGATTGGGGAGATTCTCAGCTATGATTTGTTCAAGTACCCTTTCAGCCCCTTTCTCTCTCTCTTCTTCTTATAAAATTCCTATAATATGGATATTGTTCCATCAGATTGCATCACTCAGTCCTCCTTTCATGCTCCTGCATCAATTTATCTCTCTTCTTGTCAGCTTCTTCTTTTTCTATAATTGTATCTTCTAATTCACCTATTCTCTCTGCCTCTTCAATCCATGCAGTGGTTGCCTCCATTTTATTATGCATCTCATTTATAGCATTTTTTTATTTTTCACAACTATTTTTAAGGTCTATAATCTTTTGTAGCAATAACATCTCTGCTGTCCTCTATGCCTTTTTCAAGCCCAGCAATTAATTTTATGACTATTGCTCTAAATTCCTGGTCAATTATGTTGTTTATATCTGTTTTGACCAATTCTTTAGCTGTCACTTCTTCCTGGAATTTCTTTTGAGGAGATTTCTTCCATTTCGTCATTTTGGGTTACTTTCTTTCTCTTGTCAGTTTTAAAAGCTTGTTAGGCGCTCTGCATCTGAGAGTACTGCTATATTAAAGGTGGCTCATAGACTGTCCAAGGCCTGTCCATTCAGGAAGTGTTCTTTTAATGGTGTCTCTTGGTCTCTCTTTTTTGTGACTTTGGTTATTTTATTTCCCTACACGTAATGATATTTAGGACTCACCATCATGTATACTTCTGGTTTGTTTTTTGAGGTAACCCCGTGAGGCTGTCTTCTTTGTGGACTCTATCTCTTCCTCTCAGAGTCTTGCAGTTCAGAGTCCTTTGGCTTTAGCCGTTCTTTGTTTGAGACGTGCAGGCGGGAAGTATGGAACTTACTATTTCTCCACCATCTTGCCCTCACCCAGGTTTAGCTTATTCTAAATGTTGTATCTTGAATACAGTGAATTATGTTGCATAAGAAATTCATTGTAACAGTTTAGATCATTTTAGCAACTCATCTTTTTAATGAAAAGTATATACAATCACATACAATTATATCAGAAACATTTTTCACATATATAGATATATTTTAGTCTTTTTTTTCAATGTAAGCTCTACACCCAAAAAGGAGCTTGAACTCATGAACCTGAGGTCAAAAGTCACAAGCTTTACCTAGTGAGCCAGCCAGGCACCCCTAGGTATTTTAAATCAGACTATTTTCTTTTATCTGGAATGTCCCTCCACTCATTATATAAATAAATTCTTTATAATTTAAAAATACACACATACAATACATACATACATTCTTATTTTAAAAATAGAAATAGTATAGGACTATATATATATATATATATATATATATATATACACACACACACACATATATATAATATCTTTTATCCATTAATGTTAAAAATTCTTTATGTGTGGAGTATTGACATGCCAACTGAAACCTAGGTTTCCTGGGTTTCCTTGAAACTCTGTGGTCACATGACATAGTTCTGCCAATGAGATAGAAGTTTAATGGGAAAGAATTCTGGGAAAGCTTTTTTTCCCTGAGAAAGAGATAAATACATGTGGAACACATTTTTTTCTTCTTCATGACTAGAATTTGGAGGTAATTTGGAGGTAAGTGCAACAACACTCTTGTGACTGTGAGTAGGGGAGGCACACCTGAGAGATGGTGGGATCAAAACTAGGAAGAGCCTAGCGCCTGGATATATGTGATCTTACATGTATATGTTAATGTTCCTGTTCTAGGCAGCTACATATTACATCCTTCCAGTCCCCAATTCCAGATCCACCTAGAGATAGTGTGTATTTTTTGAGACCCATCTATATTCATACCACATTAAATTTTTATCCAAGTTTTTTTCCAAAAACAGGGCAATATATATGTTACTCTGAATTTCCTTTTTTGACTTAACAATGTGGTCTAGATATCTTCCCATCATCAGTACAAGAGGAGTTATCCTTTTTAAAAAAATTATTTTAAATAAAAGGCATTTTCTGTTTTCTTTTAAAAGTGACACTTGCTGGGGCACCTGGGTGGCTCAGTCTGTTAAGTGTGTGACTTCGGCTCTGGTCATGATCTCACAGTTCGTGGGTTCGAGCCCCACATTGGGCTCTGTGCTGAACATTCGCTCAGAGCCTGGAGCCTGCTACAGATTCAGTGTCTTCTTCTCTCCCTGGCCCTCCTCCACTCATGCTCTGTCTCACTCTGTCTCTCAAAAATAAATAAAGGGGGAAAAAAAAGTAATATGTGCTTATTCAAGCTATAGAGAAAAGTTTCAAGTAAAAAGCAGCGTATGTCCCTAAGGCCCACTATTTTGAAATAATATTATTTCAGTGTTACTGTTGTTGAGCATTATTCCTATCAGCTCTCTCTGAGTATACTCTCACCCTACCACCTCAATGTACATGTGTATACACATTCACATGTCGTGTCCCGCCCCGGCCGCTCCGGCCCGTGGGGCGGAGGATCGCCACGGGTTCTTCTCCTGAGGGAGAGAAAGAGAAAACAGGAGAAAGGGGACGCACAGAGAATAAAACACAACACTCGCGGTTTTTGGTCAGGCGAAGAGAGAGAGCGTTTATTAGGAAAGCTGTCATTATATACCATTCTCAGGGCGGGAAGAACAAAGCATTTGACTTTACGTCAGATACCAGGTAAAAGAAACGCCCCGATCTGCCTTCAGCAATGCTGGGAGGCGGAGAGTTAACACTGAATAGGTTTTGATCTTTTATGCACCTTGGCCCTCTAGTCTGGCGCAGCATGACTGTCGCCAAGGAATTTACCATCTCCAGCTTCCAGATGCAAATCTTGTTTACTGGCTCACTCTGCTGAGAGTGAATAATCCTTGCCTTGAGGCAGACAGAAACATGGCAGTCCCCGACATTCACACACATGCACACACATACAAATACAGACATGAATACACATACACACAAATACACATAGGAACACGCATGCAAACACAACACAACACACAATTACACACGCACATGCAAATATACACACCTTCTCACTGGGAGAGTACGAGAAAGAAACTTACAAAATCAGAATCTATCAAAAAGTGTTTAATTTTAGTTGAATTAAACAGAAGAACTTGTGGAATACCTTTAAAAGTTATGACTAAAATGGTTACAGGAAACCAGAGAGTGATACCAAAATTCAAACCAGATAATCATTTTTAATATCCATTAAAGTTATAGAATTAATAATAGAAATAGTTGAAACCAAAATATGTCATATTAATATATTCTTTTGCTAAAGAATCTGCATATTTAACATTATAAATTATAATATTAATAAGAATTAGATTTATTAAATTAACAGTGTAACCTTGTGATTTCAATCTAAAATATAGAATTGAGTAATTAATTTAAATGTATTAATTTGGGGCACCTGGGTAGCTCAGTCAGTTAAGCCTCCGACTTCGGCTCAGGTCAGATCTCACGTTTGTGGGTTTGAGCCCCGCGTCGGGCTCTGTGCTGACAGCTAGCTCAGAGCCTGGAGCCTGCTTCCAGTTCTGTGTCTCCTTCTTTCTCTGCCCCTCCCCTTCTTTGCTCTGTCTCTCTCTGTATCAAAAATAAATAAAACATTAAAAAATAAATGTATTAATTTAAGTAGAAATTTTACTATTTATATAATAGTATTAGAACCTTAAGTTTCACCGTATTTTTAAGTTTAACTAATTTAGTTTATAAGAATGATTTAATTACTTGGAAAGGTTTATATTTCAGACAATTGAAAGACCTAACAGCAACATATTAAATTTATAAACCTTGTTTAAAACATTTAAAATGATTTAATTAACTGCATTTGAGAGTGTGACCAAATATGAACTGAAGGCCATTAAAAGTGACGGTACAAATCTGCTAGAGTTAGAGTGGCATAATGAGACTTGTACGCTGAGGTTAAATGCTGCAAGAAGAATAAAATTAGAATCTGTAAATTAACAAACCGATTATTCAATTTTAAAACCAAAGTAACTTCTAAACTGCCTTTTCTGTGACCATGAGAAAACTCACATTTATGTAAGAAGAAAAAAACAAATGAAGTGAAACTAAACGAATTGTCAGCTTCGGATAACTGTTTCTTCAGTTATCTCATTCAGATATATTGTTCTCATATCTTCTAAAATTAAGACAAAAGATTATGAAAACCATTAAGGATTTGTAGTCATTTTGTTTTATTGTTCTTTAAAATTATGTGTTAGTTTTAGCATTGAAAATTTTTCTGCTATGGAACATACGAGGTACAAACCATGCCATTGTTCCTGGGACTGAGAGGTATATTAGAACTCAGGACTGTCTGTGCTGAACCCAGGAACCTTGGTCACGCTGGTAGAAGGCATTGTGGAAGAGATGCTAAGACTAGATTGTTACTAACACCTACATTTGAGACTTGGCTCTTCCACTTATTTTCTGTTTATCATGGCTAACTGGCTTATTTTCACAACTCTGTTTTCTCCTCTCTAAAATGGTGATAACACCTTTCTGCATGGGATCCTTTGTTCTGCATTCTCATTATAACTTAAAGGGAAACTTTACCGATGTCTGGAGCCTTAATATCTTGCAAATGAAGGAGAAGGATGTTCTCAAACTACTTGGAACAGGAACCCACTTAGGAGGCACCAACTTTGACTTCCAAATGGAATAGTACATCTACAGAAGGAAAAGGGATGGCAATCTGAAGCATAAATCCGGAGAGAACCTGGTGTCTTCAGGAGGTTACTGATAGCAGGGCTGACCACCAGCCTCTCACAGAGGTAAACAGTGAATGTCCCAAAGGATTATTATGAAAATTAAAGGAGTTACTGTATGGAAAGCACCTACATCAGTACCTAGAGTGTGGTTAAGCACTAAATAAATACTAACTGCTATAGCGAGCTCCCCACAGAAACATCAGTTATTGGGCAGGTCATCTTTATTCTTCATTTTATTTATTTATTTATGTTTATGTTTATGTTTAATCTCCACAGTCAACATGGGGCTCAAACTTACCATCTCAAAATCAAGAGCTACATGCTCTACTGACTAAGCCATCCAGGTGCCTGTATCCTTCATTTTAGTATGTGCTAAGCTGGTGCATTTCTTTTGTATTTTTTCCTCCTCATTATTTCTTCCTAGAATATATTTGCAAGGTGGAAGAAGAAGAGCTATCTTAGTATAAGGGGTTCATGAGGATCATAGCTACATGCTAGAGATGCTAGAGCAGAAAGCTAATTAGATCTTAGCTCCTTGGGAAAAAAAATAACACCATAATTTGTTGAAACAAATTTAAAATTGTTGAAACAATTGAAAATAATTCCTACTGTCACAAACCATCCGTTTAATTTTTAGTAATAAAAAATGTGGAGTATTCTATTAGTTCTCATGTCATTTTTAGTTGGGTCATGCTAATCCCATTTTTGAGATTTGCTCCAATTTTGATGTATGTATTACTGAAAAGAGCAAGATACTGTTTCTTCTTTGATGGTGAAAAGAAAGTTTAAGAAGAAAGAAGTCAGGTCACCAATATCAAGCAAGTCTTGTCATCCTCCATGATAATTACATGAGTCAATGGGGAGAGTCACAGTAGGGGAGAGAAAGTGGTAACGGGCTGTTCTCCATACAAAAATGGGCATTATATTTTGTCTCTTTCTGCCAGGCATTCAAATTACCATTTTCAAATTTTTGAGAATGAGATGTTTTTAAAAATTATTTTCTGTCTCTTACAGTTTTCTGTTGCCTACTGTTTTATAATATGTATGGTGAAATAATAAATTTGATAACAGGTGATTAAAGCAAGAAAGCATAAAATAGTTCAACTCCAGACAAAGGACTATGGCCAGTATTGCTTTGCGATTGAGAATAAATCTGTACCTGTTGTTGTTTTTACTGAATTAGAGTTGCCTGGTAACTCTACCCAGCTGTTAATTAAGCACTTAGGCAGCCACAGTCATTAACTCTTTCAGGTCCCCAGGAAACTATTTAGTTATTGCTTCAATTTTCTGTACTAAGCCTACTAATAGGCAATGCCTTAAAACGTTGAGAATAACTGGCTCATAATATGTTTTATCCTCTTTATGATTAGATGGAAAAAGCAATTCTAATTTAGTTCCTCATTCATTTTAATTTGGGTTAGCAGATGTTCTATGGGAACAGAGCTCAACTATTTAATTTGCATTATAGAAGAGCCTATAATAGCAATTTATCAGGGTTTTTTTAAATGTGCGTGTGTTGTTATAGTGTGGTTTTAATTTCCTCCAAAATGTTGCTATAAAAATAGAATACATTTTATTTTCTAATTCATGTAGAATATCCCAAGAGCAAACTTGGGTTCATAAAATTCAAGCAATATTTTAAAATTAGATTTGTTTGAAGAGAGAATGAGGGAAATAGAGGGGAAAAAAATAAAGCAAAGGAAAGAATGAGAATAAAGTGAACAGCGAAGCTCTAAGCTTGCCAAGGATGTGGATCCACTTTGAAAACAGGTGGGGAAGCAGTTCACACGGAAAACATTCCTATTTCTAGTACGATATTACATTTTAAAAACTTATCTTCCATACATAGTTTTTGTGTGTATTAAGGAGAATTTTTGTACAAGCTGCCATCTGAACATATGGAAAGGAAGGTATATATCAGTATTTTAGTTTGGTAATTACAGGTTTTCCCAAGTCTTATTTAGAGTTAATCAAACAGTAAATGCCTGTTGTTTTAAGCTTCTAAGTTTTGGGCTAATTTTTTATGTGTTAATAGATAACAAATACAATTTATATCATAAGATTGTCTTGATGGAGCACCTGGTGGCTCAGTCAGTTGAGTGTCCTATTCTTCTTGATTTTGGATCAGGTCATGATCCCAGGGTTGTGGGATCCAGGCCCACATCAGGCTCCACATTGAGCATGGACCATGGTTAAGATTCTCTCTCTCTCTCTCTCTCTCTCTCTCTCTCTCTCTTTCTTTCTCCTTCTGCCCTTCTCCTCCACTCATGTGCACTCTCTCTCTCACACAGAAAAATAAAGATAGTCTTGATGACTATATGAGAGCAAGTGAATAGTACAGATTATCATTATTAGTTTGGTTTATCAGAACTTTGGTCAGGAAGTAACTTCTTTCATATAGATTGCATTTATTCTGTTGACAAGCTCAAATTTTTTAATTTTTTAAATGTTTATTTTTGAGAGAGAGAAAGAAAAAGAGAGAGAAAGAGACTGAGTGCAAGTGGGGTGGGGATAGAGAGGGGGAGACAGAATCCAAAGCATGCTCCAGGCTCTGAGCTATCATTACAGAGCCCCAGGCAGGGCTTGAACTCACAAGCTATGTGATCATGACCTCAGCGGAAGTCAGATGCTCAACCAACTGAGCCACCCACGTGCTCCAACAAGCTCAAATTTTTGATGTTCTGATAACTTTCAGTTCTTATTTTAAATTTCCCCAAATTCTCTTATCACTCTTAAGTTGGAGATTATAGACATTTCTACTTTCGCTTCATATTGGAAATACATGGTTGGCAAAAATAGTGAATTCCTGGATCTTATAATAAACATAAATTTCATCAAAAAAGTATTCAACTATTCTCTAAAAACGTGTATATAGATGAATTCCCTCAAAATAGTTTCTGGCTTGTATGCTAAAAAGTCACTTTAGGAAAACCTACATATTCTCTGTAAGGGTTTGATTACAATGTGGTTACTCTACAATCTCCTATATTTGGGCTATTTCTCAAAAACCATTGGACCTTATCAGTAACAACTTCAACTTTACATCCTCTGGTGAATAATGCTTACAAGATACTATTTTAATTGTCTAAGGCCTTGATCTCAAACTGCATTCCTATAGGGGTTGAGCAAGTCGAAAAAGTGAATGGGGTCATCTTAATGGGGGGCAGAGGTCCTCCAGGAGCCACAAATACTCAGCTCACCTCGGTGTTCTCATGCGGGCTTTCAATGCTGGGATGCCAGATTCTTCTGGTTTCAAGAGAAGATGGAAATCTGGGTTTTTATTTATGTTTCTTAAGAATTTTAAGAGAAAACTCTCCATATTTTAATTTTTTTAAGTTCGGTTTTTTTGAGAGAGACAGAATGCTAACAGGGGAGGGGCAGAGAAGGGGGGAGGGTCCCAAGCAGGCTCCATGCTGCCAGCACAGAGCCTGACACAGGGCTTGATCTCATAAATCTGAGATTATGATCTGAGCTGAGATCATGATCTAAGCCAAGATCAAGAGTTGAACACTTAAGCAACTGAGCCACTCAGGTGCCCTGAAACTCTCCATATTTTAAAATATTGTTGGAGCACCTGGGTGGCTCAGTTGTTTAGGCATCCAACTTCAGCTCAGGTCATGATCTCACAGTTTGTGAGTTCAGGCCCCCTGTCAGGCTCTGTGCTGACAGCTGGGAGCTTGGAGCCTGCTTCAGATTCTGTGTCTCCCACGCTCTCTGCCCCTCCCCCACTCATATTCTGTCTCTCTCTGCTTCTCCAGACTGAATAAAAGTTAAAAAAATTAATAAAACAAAATAAAATATTGTTTCATTTGTCTTAAACACTTGAAAATTAAATAAAATACATCTGTGAAATGTAGTCATTTCCCAGGTATCAAGAGATGAGAGAGAAGCTGAGTGTATAGACTGCAAAATTATTGTTTTCTGGACAAAACTTCTATCCATCCACTGGAAGAAACTTTCAGAAGCTTGTGTTACACATATTTCCAGGTGTTGGATAAATAATGCATGGTTTCTATAAAGAGGCCAGCTCTGACACTGCATCATCAGACAACTATAGTGTTTAAAGTCTTCTCATCAAGGGTTCTCATTCATACAGACAAACTAGTTTAAATTCCCAAGAAAGACATTTCCCCTGTGCCTATAATCACTTTCCTGTGGATTCACAGTGGCTGGTGTTATGACACAGCTGTTTAACCAGCTGCAAAAACAGTAAGTGGAAGCTGTGTAGAAAAGGTCATCTGTCAGTTGGTTAGCGCTGATTCATCATCACAAGGGCCAGGAAAGCTGGGGGTCTATCACCATCACCTCGGGAATGTCAGCAACTTGCAGGGCCCAAAACAAATGTGCTCTACTTTTGACCTTTACTCTTCACTGTCACAGTGTTTGTTACTTTATTCAGTATGGCTGCTCATGTAAAATGTGCATCTGTTGTCATAATCTCAAGAATATTATTTTATTTATTTAAAAAAATTTTTTTAACATTTATTCATTTTCGAGAGACAGAGAGAGACAGAGCATTAGCAGGGGAGGGGTAGAGAGAGAGGGAGACACAGAGTTTGAAGCTGGCTCCAGTCTCTGAGTTGTCAGCACAGAGCCTGATGCTGGGCTCGAACTCATGAACCATGAGATCATGACCTGAGCCAAAGTAGATGCCCAAATGATTGAGCCACCCAGGCACCCCCTGCCCCAAGAATATTATTAATGAATAATTACACTTAAATTGTTGAGAAATGAGAGAAGATGACATCTTTAGCCTCTTACAGGTTGGTTCATGTTCTGCTATTTCTACCATATGTATTGCTTTTCTTGTAGCTTCCTTTTTGGACCTGTGGATTTCTGACTATTGAAAAGAATCATATAGAATACTTTGTTTTTCTGATAGGTCTGCTGGATAAGATTTATTACATTCTAAATTTTGACCTAGAAAATAGTCTTTCCCAAATAAATCGCAAAGAGAATGTCTTCATTAACTGTATATATTACTCATTGTATAAAGTTTATTTTAGGGGTACCTGGGTGGCTCAGTTGGTTAAGCATCCAACTTTGGCTGAGGTCATGATCTCACAGCCCGTGAGTTTGAGCCCCACATCTGGCTGTGTGCTGACAGCTCAGAACCTGAAGTCTGCTTCAGCTTCTGTGTCTGTCTGTCTCTGTCCATTTCCTAATCATGCTCTGCCTCTCTCTCTCTCTCTCAAAAATAAACATTAAAAATAAATTTATAACAAAAGTTTATTTTTAAAACTTTCCAAGTGGTCATACTTTCCCAGACTGTTATTGATGATAAAATGTTGAGCAAGACTCCAAATTCGTAAAGACAACCCAAGTGAAGACCATTGATCACTAACAATATTTACTTTTATAGATAGAAAAAAATCAATAGTTTAATCTGTTTTACATATGTACACAATGGGCATTTTTCATTAGCTTATAAACAAAGATGAACACATTTACTATTTCATCCACTGCAGGGAAGATAAACTTTGAAGTTCAGTTCCACCCAAGTAAGCTGCCTACTAAAACAACCACAAATAATCAGTACTTTCCAGAGGAATGGAATCAGAACGAGGGTCACATACCCCTGTTTTAAGTACAGTAGAGTCAGGGCAGTGATGGTTTGTCATTTTCAGTCTTTATATGGAAAATAGACTCTGCTGGAGGGTTGTCCACAGAGGGTTGGAAAGCAGGCAGATAACCTAGAGAGTCTGTAACTTTACAAAATTGAGAATCTAGTTGAGGTAACAGAAGCAATTCAATTCTGTTGTATTGGACTAGGAAACTTTAAAAAAAAAAAAGAAGAAAAGCTTAGAAATTTATTTAATGTGAGTTTTTTGTGGTATGGGAGCCTTCATAAGGAGATAAGGACCCAGAGAAATAGCCAGACTGTGTACTTTTGTGCTAGGTTTGATAAAGAGTGGGAAGTCAAGGAAAACTGGAATGTGACAGGTTAAGAAATGAGTGCTATAAACTGGGGGAACCCAGCAAGGTTCAGATTCTTCTTGTCTCTCTTTTGACTAGGAACCAAATTTTTAAAATAATTTTTTAACTTTTATTTATTTTTGAGAGATAGAGAGAGACAAAGCACAAATGGGGGAGGAGCAGAGATAGAGGGAGACAGAGAATCTGAAGCAGGCTCCAGGCTCTGACCTGGCAGCACAGAGCCTGACGCGGGGCTCGAACCCGCGGACTGAGAGATCATGACTTGAGCCGAAGTCAAATCCTTAACTGACTGAGCCTCCCAGGCGCCCCAACTAGGAACCAAATTTTAACTCACTAGTGGGAGTCATCCCTGCTGTAAATTTTAAAACTTTTTATTGTGAAAATGTCAAACATCAAGAAAAATTGATATTATGAATTTCTGCATATCCATTATTTGGTTTCAACAATTGTCAACATTTCATCAGTATTGTTTTCTTCTGTATTTTAAGTTTTATTTCTCCCAATTTTAACTTGAATAATTTTAAATGTACATAAAAATGGAAAGGATAGTATAATGAATACCCATATACCTTTCACCTAGATTTACTAATCACTAATATTTTGATATATTTGCTTTACCTCTCTCAAATAAAAATGTTTATATATATATATTTATATATACCCTCTCAAAAGTGTGTGCGTGTGGGTATGTCTGTATATGTATGTCTCTTTTAGAAAAGAAACATATATATATGTTCTTTCATATATATATTGCATATATATATATGGTAAGTTGCAGAGAACATTACACTTTGCCACTATATCAGTTAACTTTCATTTTATTTTATTAGAAACTGTTTACTTTCCATCAACCTTGTTTCCATTTTGTTTGCCTTATAGAAGAACAGCTTAAGACCACTCAGAAGTTGTTCCTGCCCATTCAGTGGCCTGGGCGGTGGGAGCTGCAGCCCAGTCTTCACTGACAGGCTGAACACCCCAGTCTTCAGTCAGGAATGGAATAGGCCCAGAGGGCACCTGCACACCTTCAGACCAGTTTGCAGCTTCACGGTGAGTAGGAATGAACTCAGGAGCTGGAGCAGGCCATTCACCTGAAATTCCTCCTTGGTCACAGCCTTTTCAGCATTGGCCTGCTCTTCCTTTTCAATCTCTTTAGGATCTCTGTAGAAGTAGAGAGCAGGCATGACCTCCGATGGGTGTTCACAGGAAATGGCACTTCCCATGCTCAGAACTTCCTGGGACAACATCTGCCACCTTGGACCCACTGAGTGAGCTCCCTTGCTATTGTGTGGGATGGCAGCGTCCACACAGCGTCAAGGAGACTCTGGGTTACGCAGAGCAATGGTAGGCAGATCAACATAAGACGCCTCTGAGAGAGGCTGGTGGTCAGCCCTGGGATCAGTAACCACCAGAAGTCTTGGCTCCTGGAAGGCTGCCTGGACCTGGTTCATGAAGCTTCCAGGAGCAAAGTGGCCCGCTATAGGAGGGGCTCTAGGTGAAGCAGCAAACTTCAGTACAGCTCCCTGGCCATGGTCCCAGATGATATGACACTGACATCAGCTGGGTTTTCAAGGGCAGTGATGGCTCGAACTGCCAGCAGAAGCATCTCCCAGGTTCCTTTAATGATGTACATGCCCTCACTTTTCCTTCTGTAGAAGTACTATTCCATTTAGAAGTCAAGGTTGGTTCCCCCTAAGTGAGTTCCTGCTGCAAGTAATTTGAGGACATTTCTTCATTTATAGGACATCAAGGGCTCCAGACATTGTGAAAGTTTCCCTTTAACTTAGGACAGGGACACAAAACAACACCATATGGACCCCTCCCTTTTTGGGTTTGTCTGGGCTCAGTCACACATTTGTAATCAGTTGGCAGGTTGACTAGGGAATATCTGGTTCTCTATGACCTTATTCCCATATCTGGCAGTTAACTGGGGCCTCAATTCTCCTCTAAGTGGCCTTTCTTTCTCCAGTAGGTCACACTAATCTCCTTACGTGGCAGTGTCAGGGCAGGGGTCCAAGAGGAAGAGCGCAGAAGCTGCAACATCTCTTAAGCTTGAAGCTCAGAAGTCACACAACATTACTCCTACCATACTCTGTTGGTCAAAATAAGCTAAAGACAAGCTGAGAATCAAGAAATGAACCTGTTTTCCCTCCAGAATCCCTCAAAGCCTCACATTTCAGAGATACTAAGAACTAAAGTATGGTATTGAAAACAGAGGGAACCGTGTGAAGTCAATATTCAGAGGGAGGTTAGACCCTTGGCTCCCCTCCGGTGCACCTGGGGACTATTCCAGGCTGTGTAGGTCTTGTGCACACCATGTGTGGTGGAGGGTGGAGGTGGAGAACAGAGCTCCCTAAATCCTTCAAAATCCTTGAATGATACAGGTGACTTGTTATTCATAATAAGTCCCTTTGCATATGCTGGGAATTTATATTAGTAAGGTGACTTAGGGTGGGACCCCTACACAGCATCAGGAGATGACTGGTCACCAGAAAAAAACAAGCAATTAGAGGGTTAGAACTTTTAGTCCCACCCACCACTTACCAATCTCCAGGATGGGAGGCAGGGCTGGACATGAAGTCTGTAAAAACTCTTGAATCACAAGATCTGATGTGCTTCTGGTTGGTAAACATATGAAGTGCTGGGAGGGTGGCGCATCGAAAGAAAGCATGGCGCTTGCGTGCATGGCCCTAACCCATACCTTGCCCGCTGCGTCTCTTCCATCTGACTGTTTTTGAGTTGTATCCTATACAATAAACTGGTGAATGTAAGTAAAGTGTTCCCCTGAGCCATTCTAGCCAAGTGTCAAACCTGAGGAGGGGAATTATGGGAACTTTTAATTTGAAGTAGTTGGTTGGAAGCAGAAGTTGTATTGGCATCTGAAGCAGGGGTGGCCTTATGGAGGACTGAAGGATCGAAGGATACCAGCTGGATGTCCAGAGAACCCGAAAACTGGTGTTGGAATTAGTGTTGGAAACACTCCTCCAGACACACATATACATCTTTCCTCATATACTGATTACTAACATCTTATTAATTCAGACTTTTTCTTACATTTTTTTCCTCCTTGAAGTAATTAGACTAGTAAGTAGTTTTCATTGGTAAGTAGAATTTAAGAAAAGCTTTTCAACTTTATTTTCAGTTGGTTTATTTGTGGTAGCTTTTGGCAAATGTGTCTGATTTCTGCACTGAAATGATGATAATCATCCATCCTATTATTCTCCTTGCTGATGTCTCAGAAGTTTGTATTTTTCCTAATTAATACATTTGGAGGAGCTTCTCATATTTTTTCCTTCTCTGTTTTTACAATTTAGTTTTATTAATTTTTTGAATTATTATCAGTTGAGAATACATCTTCATAATTCAGAGTGAATTTATAAAGAGTATAACAAGCCAGAAATCTATAGGACATAGTTATAAAGGTTTGAAAGTAAAGTTAAATGTATTTTCTAAAATTTCATTATTGCTTAAGCTTTGTTTTTCAGATTTCAAAGATTTATTTTTCTCTTTACTTACTCTGGGAATTTCCAACACTCTTTACACACACACACACATTTATATTTTACACGGAAAATAATTAATCCAATATACACAAAAGAAAGAAGATAATAAGTATCTGTTGAATAAATGAATCAGCCTTCAAGTAAAAAGAAAGAAGATAAAATTGTTACCCATAGTTTTCTCAGCTAACTGGAAGGAGCAGCAAAACTGAAAGGTACCATCCATTCTTTCATTCACTCAAAGGATACTTATGCCATATTATTACCCCCTATTAAACACCCGGATGACTCCACAAAGATGTCAGTATCTAAAGGACAATAACTTGGAAGATAGTGCGATCCCAGGCCGCAGGAATATTCAAGAAGAAACCAGAATGTCACTTGTTAGAGATAATGTATGAGGGACGCAAGCATAATGGATAATAGAACTGGACAACTTCTCAGCATCTTATGAATCTTGAGAACTGTCTCCCTAAAAATACCACAAAAGGAATCTCTTGATAAGACAAAGCTGAGTTTATTGCTTAAGATGGAAAAAGAGAATACTACCTCAAAAAATTCTTGGCAGTGTTTCAGAGTGGGGAGGGCAAAGGCAGGATATTTATGAGGTTTTTTTAGGATATGGCTTAAGGTGGGCCTTGCAATGCAGGAGTGAGGGGGATGAGGGAGAGAGTTGGGGGTTTGTGGGGGCATGGGGAGGGTTTGATGAGGATTGGCAAAGTTGGACGTAAGTGTTTATGTTTACATAAAATAAATAGTTTAGTTACATAAACTAAATAGTTTACAGTGAGGGGAGGGTTTCAGAGCAAGTCTCAGAGTTGACACTAAGTTGAGCTCAGTGTTGTTATTAGTTTATTACTTTTCAGGAAATTCCTAAAAGTATAAAATTACTTGCAATTTTATTTTCTTGGGCAAGAGTTTCTTAAAATAGTCATCACTTTATTACAGACAGTTGAACAGTAAATTTATGAGGATAAAGACACTCTTTCTTCCTAATCCTATGACTCTGTATGTATGGCTGCTTTTAATTCTCAAAACCCTGAAATAATGTAATTTCTTTCCTTCAAATTATAGCTCAATTGAAAGTGAGATAAATAGGAGGAGAGAGAACCAGTTGTCATTTGGCTGCTCTTTTTCCCAGAGAGAATAGCTCGTAAGTATATTTAATTTCATTTATTTAAAAATATCTTTTATTATAAAATCTATATATGTTCCTTATAGAAACTTTGGAAAATAGAGAAAGGTTTAAAGGAGATGGGTAGGGTTTCTCATTTAAATTTGTCTCTATTTTCTAAAGTTTCTATAATTAACTCAAGTAATTATCATGAAATGTTACATTTGATGACACCTTAGACTCTAGGAAAAAGAGTTTATATAACACTTGAGGGAAATCAGTACAGTGTATGTAGTGTATTATGTACATATAGTAGTTTATTACACTTTTTCCCCACTGACCTCAGGGGCAGCTAGCTGGCTCATTTGGTAAAGCATGAGACTCTTTCTTCTGGGGTCATGAGTTCAAGCCCCATGTTGGGTCTTGAGCTCACTTAAAAATATTAAAAATTAAAAAAACACCTTACAATCCCTACTGACTTTCAATACATACATGTTATGAGCTGAATTGTGTCCTCTCAAAATTCATATATTGAATCCTGAGAATATGATTGCATTTGGAGAAAAGGCCTCTAAAGAAGTGATTAAGTTTAAATGGGGTTATTAAAATGTGAACCTTAATCAAATATGACTGGTGTCCTTATAAGAAGAGGAAATTTGGACATGCAGAGAGACACCAGAGGTGAGTGCACATGGAGAAAAGGCCATGTGAGGACACAGCAAAAAGGCAGTCATCTGCAAGCCAGGCGAGAGGCCTCAGGAGGAATCAAACCTGCCAGCACCTTGATCCCAGACTGCCAGCCTCCAGGATTGTCAGAAAATAAATTTCTCTGTTTAAGTCACCCTGTCTGTGGTATTTTGTTTTGGCAGCCTGAGCCACTGGTACAATTCAATTCATCTGCATAGTTACCCGGTTTTTCTCGTTAGTATTGTAATTGACCTCTGAGTCCAGGACTTTCCCGTATTTTTCATCTGCATATTCTCTGCAGATCCTCTTGGAGACATGGTAATGTCCGGAACATGTGCTCCTGACTTTCAGGGTTTTGAGTTTGTTACCCATTTGGTTAAACTCATAGGCTCTGTTGCATTCCTAACAGAATTCTATTTTGAAGAGAAATAAATAACTTCTCCTAAAAGTCAGCTTGAGGCTTGACAGATTAATGGTCAACATCTTACTGGGAGTCCTTCATGAAGCATGGATGAGTCACACCAACCTCCCCTAGCCTTGAAAATTCTATGATCTATTCCAAAACTCCAATAATTTCTCTAATGTTTTGACAGCATTTCCTGGTATGTGACAGGCAGTTATTTTGCACTTGTATTAGTGACAATAAGAAAGACAGCTTTATCTATATGTGGTCATTCCTCAGTGGCTATTACTGACTTTATATGATTTATACTTGCTATAAATTTCTATTCTATTTCTGTGCTCTTTGGGTATACATTTTTTTTGAACACAATTTAAGAACATTATGACTCCAAACTTTGGTAAAAATGAGCCTTGAATATAGTTATCAGTCCCACTTATTATTCAGCTAGTCATTGGCGACATATTTTTTAACTCCTCTGGTCATATAAAACCAAAATCTTGGCTAATTTCTTATAAAAGTAGTATCTTGTCACTTAATGGCAAATAAAAGATATTTCAATTTTTGGATAAGACATACATAAAATAGATACCTTAGTGATAGGGAAAAATCTGTTAAGATGACTGACAGGACTGATAGGGGAATTCCTGTCCCTGACTGAAGACTCCCCTTCTGGGTTCTTCTTCCCACCCTACTTGTCATACACCACATTACTACTAGTGAGGGATGCAGAAGTAACAGACCATAAATTGTTCCCTCTGCTTATGCTTGGGACTCAGACCTCTGGAGAGTGATCTCCTCTGAGCCCATCGGTGAAAAATAAACCTCCTGCCTTCCAAGATCTCTGAGTGCCACTTGGTTCTTCTGCTGGGTGATCCAGACTAGATTCTGTAACATTAGAACAAAGAAAATGAAAAATCACAGCAAATTAAAAATTTAAAATTAAACCCAAGTTTAGACATTTCTGCCTTAGTATTGGGGAGGAAGGATTTCCACTGTTTAAGATTCTTCTAACTGGGAGCACCTGGGTGTCTCAGTCAGTTGAGCATCCGACTTCGGCTCAGGTCATGATCTCACAGTTTGTGAGTTTGAGCCCTGTGTCGGGCTCTGTGTGGATTCTGTCTCCCCCTCTCTCTGACCCTCCCCTGCTCACACTGTCTTCTCTGTCTCTCAAAAATAAATAAAAAACATTAAAAAAATTATTCTAACTGGATTAAGAATTACATTGAAAAAATAATCTACATACTGAGGTGATGTGTTGTGGGGCAATCTGACCTTGGCCCCTACAATAGCACAATTCCTATTAGCAGTCGAGCAACATATTTTTACTTCTCTCTTCCTTCAGAACTGGTGAGAAAGGAAGAAGGGAAAAGACTGAAAATGCAAAGCCTCTGCCCATTTTTTTCTGCAGATAAAGAGTGGAATCTAGAGTTGATGCCCACAGTTATTGAAGCATTTGGGACTGGAGGGGCGCCTGGGTGGCTCAGTCAGTTGGAAGTCTGGCTCTTAGTTTTGGCTCAGGTCATGATCTTGGGGTTAGTGAGTTTGAGCCCCATGTTGGGCTTCATGCTGACGGTGCAGAACCTACTTAGAATTCTCTCTCTCTGCCCCCCAAAATTAATAAGTAAACTTTAAGTAAAGCATTTGGGAGTGGAAATGTCATCGATGTGTCAGAGACTAGTTAGGGGTTGAAACAAAAGTACTTTGGGTAATAATACAAGGAAAATTGAGTTTATTAGGGAAACCTAGGGGAGGAAGGTGTCTAAAGGGGAGAAGCAGGAAGTATGGAATCAGAAAGGGAATACAAAAACATGGCAGGAGGCCAAAGTTTTTGGAGATGAAGGTGCTCTGGACAAAATTCCACTCATTGGTGTGGCCAGCAGACTTTAACAAGGTCAACTTTCAGTTTGCCAGGTGTCACTGTCTTGTAGTCTCATCCTTCAGACACATTATTCCAGAAGTCTGAAAAACTGCTGCACATATTTGAGGATAAATAAAAAAAGATTTTTCTCTGCTTGTAAAGGGGAAGAGAAATATTCCTTTAATATTTCCTTGAAAGTTCTTGAGGTCTCTTTAGAAACAAAACAGTCCTTGCTTCCCTACTCTAACATTTGGGAAGGTAGATAAATCTTCCAGGGCTAGACAAGCTCCATCTCCTGTTTCCCTATGCAAAGGTGTCTTCGAAGTCTGGGTTTCATTCCCCCTTGTAAGTTTCACATACAACTCTGAGCTAATCTAGCAGATTATCTTGAGTAACTATTTGTCTCTCAAGTAGATAAGAGTTTAATTATTCTTTCTTCTGCTTTATGCAATTAGTTGTGTGAAATTTTATTTTGATTTCAGGGTTACTCGCAGGCTACCTATGTGCATGTACTCCTCTGTTGGCTCCCAAAGCAGTAAATTAAATTCTTGTCCTCAATTCCAGTGTGTGTGTTTAGCATTGGGAGCACACCCCAAACACCAAGCAATCCTCAGACACCAGTAGGATGTCCAAGAATTTAACTCAATTCTGACACTATCTACCCAGTGATAGTATCAGATTCCATAGACTAAGAGTTCAGTTCTACAAGACTGCTCCTTCCTGCCCTCTCCCCCCTCCTCATTTCAGACACCAGCCAGTCAGAAGCCTAGACTATTACCTGTGCTTCTAAACATCTAGCTATAAATCAGATTCTTATAACCTCCTTGGGTTTGATTGATTTGAGATAGAATAAATGCTAACATAAGGTATGGGAAGGGGAGCCTGGGTGTCTGAGTCAGCTGAACATCTGACTTCAGCTCATGTCACGATGTCACGGTTCACAAATTCAAGCCCCGTGGAAGCTTGTGCTGACAGCTCAGAGCCAGGAGCCTACTGCACATTCTGTGTCTCCCTCTCTCTCTGCCCTTCCCCTGCTTGTGCTCTGTCTGTCTCTCTCTCTCTCTCAAAAATAAGTATAAACATTTAAAACAAGTTTTAAGTAAGATATGGGGAAAGGGCTTGGGGTTTCCATGCCCTCTCCAAGCACGCCACTCTCTCTAATCTCCACAAGTTCACCAACCTAGAAAAATCTCCAAACCCCATCCATATGGGTTTTTATGGGGGCTATATTAAATAGGCATGATTAATTAAATCATTGGCCATTGGTATTGATTCAAACTCCAACCCCTACTTTCTTTCACCTCTTTGAAGAGGTGGTTCGGGTGGGACCAAAATTCCAAACCTGTAATCACATCCTTGACTCCTTTTGCTACCAGCCCCCATCATTATGTGCTTTCCAAAAGTCACTTCATTAACATAACAAAGACACCCATACCACTCTCAACACTTAGGAAATTCCAAGGATTTGGGGAGCTGCAAGAGCCAGGAACAGTGGACAAAGACCAAATATATATGAGAAATATATATTTGGTTATCTGAATGACTATATATTTCCTATAAATCACAGTATCCCAACTCCTAAATCAATCTTTTTTTTTCTCTTTTGCACTGATGTGGAGGGGTCTCTTATTCAGAGGACTTCTATTTCCCTAACATGTGCAAAAGTCTTACTTTATGCTTTAGAAGGAAATTAAGAAAAAGATTTAACTTATATTGGAGACCATGCTCTAAAGAAGAGATATGGCATCCATACACAAATAACTTATCAAAAGCAAAAGTTAGAGCCAAAGAAGACAAGGAGAGATGTAGCACCCCCTTCCTCCACACCCACTTCCACCCCAGCACAGACATAGCGTCTTCTTACTGTAGGGACGCAGGTCTGAGCCAAACTGACTCCATGGCAGGCTTCAAGTTTCCCCTCTGACCTTGGAGGCCTAAGTATCGGTTTCTCAGAATCATTAGACAATAAAAGGGCACAGATTGCTCGACCAGGGACCACCCTAGTAACACCCAATCAGAAACCGACGGCCAGCTAAAATGCTTAACATTCCCAAGGGCAGGCCTAGAGATAGAAGCTATAGATAATCACTTATTGCTTAAGGCTAGTTACACCCTATGTGAGGGTCCTCGGTCCACTCTGTAATTGGTTGATACTCTAAATGTTGTGATTGGGTCCCGCCGAAAGTAACGAACACTCTGGACAAAATGTATGGTTAAACTTGCTGCCAATGATGTTATGCGATAATGATTGGATCACTGTACCTGTGTCACAATTTCCTGTAACTCCCCCTTCCCAAAACCCATAAAAACCCTGCTCAGCCCTTGTTCCGGGCTCTCAGCATGAATCCACTGCCTTGGTGAAGTCTGTGAGCCTCAGCTTATAAGCCCGTAATAATAAATGCCCTTTGCTTTTGCATGCGTGACTCAGTCTCCCCAGCGGTCTCTGGTTTTTGGGAACGATATTGAAATCTGGGCATAACATTACCTCAGTTGACATCTGGGACAAACACATAAACTAATACTTAACCTAATTGGGATGATCCCGTATGGATTGTTTTGATTTCTACTCTTTTTTTTTTTAAATTAAGCTCCATATCCAACATGGGGCTCAAACTCATGACCCCAAGATCAAGAATTGCATGCTCCACCAACTGAGCCAGAAGGTGCCCCTCTAATCTTTTTCTAAAAACATTTGTGTAACATTTCCCATGTTATGGAACATTTTTATGAACATCAGCTTTGGGGCGCCTGGGTGGCGCAGGCTGTTAGATTTCTGACTGCGGCTCAGTTCCTGAGTTTGAGCCCTGCCTGGGGCTCTGGGCTGACAGCTCAGAAACTGGAGCTTTGGATCTGTGTTTCCCTCTCTCGCTGCCCTTCCTCTGCTCAAGCTCTGTCTCTCTCTCAAAAATAAATAAACATTAAAAATTTAAAAAAAACCCAGCTTTGATGACTGTATGATAGTATTGAATGGATACATAAACATTTGTTTAATAAATTTCCTCTTTTTGTTAACATTTCAGTGAGTAGCTCTGTTTTTTGTTTATTTTGTATTTTTCTTATATTTTTATTTGGATATAATTTCAAACTTCCAAAAAATTTGCAAGAATAGTACAAAAAAACACCCATATACCCTTTACCTAAAATCACCTATCTTTAACATCTTATCTCATTTACTCTATTATTTGCTTTTTGTGGGTTGCGGGGACTTTTTCTCTACCAACTTAGGTCACATTGGGGTCATGGGGACTGTGAATTAATTGACAATAGCCAAGTTCAAAGGAGAAAAGACAAGATTTATTTATATACATGTGGGAGCATTTATGATAGTTTATATAGCAGTTTAGTGGGGGAAAGGGTGTGGGTAGTTAAGAGCTTCAGTGGGAATGTGTGCAGGCTTTTTTCCTTCTAATGTTAATGGACCGGCTCCTTCCGGCTGGAAACTCCCCTGGAGGGCAATTTATGGCAGCAGAATTCTCAACTACTGGTTCTAGGAGTCCTTTTACTCACAAACAGGAAAATTCCTCAAAGGGGGGTTAATGGCAGCTGTGTATTCCGGGGGCTCTGCTTTAGTAAGATAAGGAAATTTCAGATAAGATTTCCTTATGCATATTTTGTAGCTCAAATGTTTCTCATTTAAAGTAATCTTTGTGGTAGTCTGGTGGATTATGGGTACTTTCATCTCTCTCCATGTATATGTATCTTCAATATATATACATATATATGTGTAACATATATTTATTTATATTTACTTGTATAGAAAGGAAACAAAATATGCCACCCCAAAATATACCTCCTTGGCATATTTATTATTTTGATTATTTTTAAGAAACTGCAGACACAAGAGAAACTCTGAAAACCCAGTGGAAGCAATCGTTTTGTGAGAGACATGTATGTTTATAATAGAAATCTCTATTCCTAGGGGGTTCTCCCTGATTGTACCAGGATGAAGAGGAAATTGTATAGTTTCTTAGTCTCTAATGTAAGGATGCAGGTCTGATTCAGGTTTCCCCTCTGACCTTGAAGGCCAGCTAACACCATTAACATTTTTGGGGGCGGGCCTAAAGATGGAGGTTAAGACTAGTCACACCCTACATGAGGGTCCTAGTCACGCCCTAC
>PJEM01014589.1:0-34227 GCA_004023845.1 Helogale parvula | reverse complement strand
GTATATTTTAGTATTTACCTTAAAAATGTATATTTTAACCAAGAGTTGTTATTGTAAGAATTTAGTGTACATAAAAACATAAAATTTTGCAAATGATTCAAGTGAACAAAAGTATTCATTGTACCATCTGTCTTATTCAAATTCAGGAACATTACAAAATATCACACTCATTATGTGTGATTTATATACAATTCGGCCCAATGATAAAGACTCATACATACAAACAGTGAAAGATATCAATGATGTGCTAATGAATGAAAAAGTAATTTCTTTTTAAAACTGTTTGCTTGCTTGTTTATTTATTCATTTATTAGTTTATTTAGTGCACAGTGAAGGGATGGAGAGAGAGAGAGGGAGAGAGAGAGAGTCCCTTGCTGGGATCATGATCTTAGCGGAAATCAAGAGTCACTCACTTGGTTATTCAACTGAGCCACCTGGCACTTTGATCACATACAAAAGCTCTACATTTTTACTCTTTCCCTACATTTTATATTTTTGATGTTACAGTTTACATCTCTTTTATTTTTAATGTCTATCCATAAACAAATTACTGTACCTATAGGTATATCCAATACACAAATAGAAACGAATCAAAGCAGAAAATCATAAAATCAGGAGGAGAGGAAGGAGAAAGGCAGGAAGAGAAGAAAAAAAGGAGCCAAAGGCTGACAAAGCTTTAAAAGTAGGCTATCAGGTTTGAAAATTTGGTTTTTAAACGTGTTTTTTCCTCTGGAGAGCTTCCAGAAACAAAGAGAAAAATATATTCTCAACCCTACAAATATTGCATAGTCTAAAGAGTTAGACCAATAGATAAGTCTGGAGCTAATTTTATTTAGAATTATAAAGAAAGAGGCAGTTGTAATGAATTTGTGATTTTTTTTAACCGCTACTCATAATCATACATATATTTGACTTGTCCGTATTCTGACCAAAATGCAACAGCATTAGTGAAATTACTTGTAAAATAAAGATAATTTATCTCAAATTATAGTGAAGACCCAAAAGATAAAATATGGCAGAAGAGTTTCTGGCTAAATGAAAACAGGGGGACCAGAACAAACATGAACAATGTCAGAGTTGGCAGTAATGGCAAGGTTTGTTGAAGGAAGAAAAGCATAATCCTGGGATGTTCTCAAACATAATGAATATAAATACTAACTTCCCAAGCATTACAGCAAATAATCTCTGAAAGTGTATAGTCCCAACATTAAGCCACTCATCAAAACTGCTTATCCACTCATTTCAGTCATTTCTTCAATTTCTCTTATTTATTCTTTCCATCAACTATATTTGCTTAACAAATTTAGTGTACTTGTACTTTTTCTCTACTATTCCTAGACTTACTTCCTCTATACTCTTGTGGTTACATTACACAGACTTAGCAGTCCATCGAATTGTGTATTTTGCAGAAAATCTACCTTCTGTGTTAGATATATTGCAACTTAGAAAAATTATATATATGTAATATATATTTTAATTTAGTGAAGTCAGCATTAATAGAAATCAAAAGAAAATGTGTTTTCTTAATTTAGAAATGAGAAAAAGTTATGGTATGATATTTTGGATTTTAGTATCATAGCCACTATCTCTTAACACCCTTGAGTTTTTAATATTACTTATTTAACTTTGCCATTAATTTTAAATATCTCCTCTTCTGAATTCAGCAGCACAGTCTTATTATTTCACTAAATGTTAAAGTGGAAACGATCCACTTATTTTACTTGTTTCAGACTAGTTAGACATACCTCACAAAGAATAATTGTTTTGGAATAAAAGGAACGATTTTTAGTTAATCACAATCAAGTCTGACTATTCCATGTGTAATTTATCTGTTCTTAGGGTGGCTACAGAAAATGAATGTGATCAACCCAGAAGGAGGAACTAGTGAGTTAACAATACCATTGATACTATCTAAGAAATAATTTCAAATTTAATTAGCATGTCTACAATTTGCCACTCAATCTTCTTTCCAGTACCACGCGTTTATGAGGGGTCAGATGGCCTGAAAGTGTAATGACAATTGTTTTTCTGTTTCTCTGCAAAGTTTGAAGGGCTAATGTTGTTCCAGCACTTACCCCTATCTTTCCTTATAACACTCATTTAGTATATGTTGAAATGCTTTGTAAACTGTAAATATAGATGCATTAGAATTATAAAAAAGAAAGGTGCCCATGAAGCAAAACAGTTGGAAGATATAGAATTCCAATGATTAATGCAAATAGTAAATTGCATTTTAAAGTTTATTTGGCACAAGAATATTAGCATAGGCCAGCAGGTATGACAGCCTAGGATTTTAAATTCATAATGACTTGAATTAATGTTATCCAAAATAATCCAAATAACAATATTATGATTTTCTTGTTTTACTATCTTTTTATCACCCATGGTAGACATTTTCAAACATACAGAAAAGCTGATATTTTCAATTCATATTCTTATATAATTTACCTATGTATTTTTTAAATGCCATTTTGTCATGTATACTTTAGCGTGCTCTCTCTCTCTCAGGTTTTGCTATACTATTTTTAGGTAAGTTTTGGACTTCATGCTAATTTACCCCTAATTATTTAGCAGGAATATTATTTTTTAAAAATTCACATACAATTAAAATACTGCGATCCTCATTTACTTAGCAGAGGCTGAGACAAAGTTTGTTTAATTGACTTATTTGTCATAGTAAAATGTCAGAATGACATTTTGAATTGAGAACTAATTTCCCTTTAATATCTTCCCTGATATGTGAAGCCAGCTCAATATCTTAGAATCCTTTCAAAATAAAGTTTCTTGTACTGAAACTTGGACAAGTTGAAGAGACTTCTGTTGCTATTGGTCTTTTGGGTCAGCTGATTAATTTGTCAGTACACCTAAACAGGACATATGATGCTTTACAAGTATAAAAGAATATCCCCTGTTGTGGAAAGATACGAGGATTATAAAATTGTTCTTCACTTTGAGAGAGCCATCCCAAAATGTACAGGACTCTCTTTCTGTTAGATGTTTTACAGAGGGACAAACATTTGCCTGTTATGGGGTATATTTCTCACTCTCAAAGGAATATTATTTATCTGTTAATTTATGATTTCCTATTTATCAATATATTTAACTTATAGGTCAATGTGAAAGTTTATAAAATGAGATGATTAAAATCTTTAGTCTAAATTTTGGCACAGGATTTAAGAATATGAAGGAAAACTAAGAAATATATACCAATGCGCCTGACAGAAGAAAACATATTTCTATAATCATTTTTATTTAATGAGGCAGAGAAAATAAAGGCCTTTCTTAAGCAACAGCTGGACACCAGGTGCCTTTACTACCTTAGGTCTGGCACCAATATATTTTATTCTGAGTTTTCCTACTTGCAAGCAATAAAAACTGATGGTTAATTAGTTAAATAGAAAATAAATGTATCACAGAAATAAGGGGATTACTGAAAAACTGGGCAATAGAAATAGAAACAAAGAAGGCTATGTCTCCAGAGCTACAGACAAAATCCCACCATGGGGTCTATTTAGAATACTATTGCAGCAATTAGCAAATATCAGATGCAGCAATTTGCTACAAAAAGATCACCTTTCTGTGTAATCTTTCCATTAGAAGACAAATGGACATGGCCTCTGCTATTCCTGTTACTTCTGTTTATAAAGAACAGATATTGCTATTTTCACTTCTGCCAACACAAGCCTGACTTGTGTTACCAGTCTTCTTTCTGGTAACTCTAGCTTCCAATTCAAAACCCAGAGTAGGTAGATCTAACTTTCCAAGTGTAGGTTGTCACTGTGTTTTCACTGCATAAGACTTAAGGGTGAATATCAAATCTTTTTGGCTTTAATAGTGTGAGACAACCTCTGCCGTCCCCAAGGTTCATCACATTTAAGTTTCTGATGTTGAACCAAAAAATAAATAAGACACCTACCACAAGTAGGTCAAGTTTTTAAAGATGGTAAGTAGGAAGAAGGGTTTCCAGGAAGAAGAAGACAAAGTGAACACATTTAGAAACATAAGTGAAAGACATACTTTGAGATATCTGACAGAACACTTTAGATGTTCATCATGCTTATGTCGAGTATATTTGATTATATGTTGAGTATATAATAGATTGAGAAATAAGGCAATAATAATTCTTTGGAACCAAATTTAAGCTGGTCTTGAATGCTAGGAAATTATAATTATTTGTTTATACTGGATTTTATAATCTTTTTTTAATCAAAAAAGTTTTAATTTATTTTTTGAGAGAGACAGAATGAAAAAGTACAAATGGGGGAGGGGCAGAGGGAGAGACAGAATCTGGAGCAGGCTCCAGGCTCTGAGCTGTCAGCACAGAACCCAACAGGTCTCAAACCCATGAACCATGAGATCATGACCTGAGCTAAAGTCAGACACTTAACCAACTGAGCCACGTAGGCACCCCTAGATTTTTCTAATCTTGTTTAGAAGTACAAAACTCTACCACTCCGAAGAGAGTGGTAATGGCCCAAGTGTTATAAGCAAAGGAACAAACTACCACTGTCAGGCAATTATCAAAAAATCTGCTGATAAAACCAATGTGATTCGTAGAAAACTATTTAATCATGTGGTGCTGTGTATTAATGTACCATAAATTATTAAACTTTAGCTCAATTTGGTGACACTCCTTATACCATTATTCAGTTCCCATTTATCTTTGAAGACCAAGAAAAACACACAGTCTCTAGAGCATGGACAATGATAAAATAAAAGTTACAATGCTTTCTACCTTGTATTTTTTTTAGTATGTGTTAAATAACATTCTATTAATAATCCAGACCCTTACAGGTTTTATTTTGATTTATTTGAGATAATGCCATCGTGCTATAGAGAAATGTATCTAACATAAAAAGTGATATAACAACATCTTAAATGACTGATTATAATAAAATAAACAATAAAATTTATGAATACATAGACTTTTGGTGGTTATAGCTTAAAATGCAATAGTATTATAATTATTTAATAAATTCACAAAGTGGCATATATTAGATTGTCTCTTTTATGTCCTTAGTTGAGCAATACAGAGATAATCATTACCTCATTCTAATAAGTATGGGGTTGAAATTAATGACATCATGAAGATAGAAATTTTCTAGAAATTATAAAGTTATTGAAGAGACTACATTACACACTAACTTTTACAGTGTGCATTGTCAAAGATACGAGTCTATATAGCTCAATTTCTCTTAAGTAAATGGATTTTTAAATTTTCAATAGGAAGTTAGAATTAGAAAACATTTAAATATATTAATTTTGTGGTATTGCTCCACGGGTATTAAAAAATACGTTTGGCAATCATAGTAACATAATAAGCTCATAATGGTGTATAGTAAGAAATGCAATGAAATTATTCCTATGCTTTGTAATTACTTAAATAACTGCTGCACAAAATATTATATGTAAAAATACATAAATATGTTGATATTTATATTTGAAGGAATTGCCCTCCAACAAAAAGTTTTTATCTGGCAATCAATTTTCTTAATATACGTTGTCAACATTTGCAAGTTGGAATATCTTGCAGAAATGCATGAAATTTCAGCTTCCTTTTGAAGAATTTAAAGATCAGGAAAAATGGGCCTAAATATTCACACGCCTAAAAAGTCAATTAAAACACTGAAGTGGAGTAAAAATGTCACCTCTTATAAGAAGTACATTCTTTTTGTCACATTCCAACCCACATCTCCCTCCATCCAAACTGTGAGCATCAGTGTAAATTTCCATTTACTGTTTGCTCCAAACGGCTTTGCTTCCACACCACCTGCCCGGTCCCGTAGGCACATGTGTCTTTGATCCATGCACTGGAGGGATGGTAAGGACCATGCCCTCCCCCAATCTCCCAGAGGCTGCAAGGTGGGCTCTGGCTGAGAAGAATTTATTCTTATCAGACAGTATTTTCAGGACAAGACATGAGAGTCTGCCAGAAAGAGAGATTTAAGCTATTGGAACTAAGTAAAGAAAAAGTACAATCCCTGATGATCTGGTGAAGAATGAAGCTGAATGCTTCTAAGGTACTCCAAGCTGTGCATGAAAGGTTCCAAGTGACCTGGAGGATGGTATTGTTAAGGTGTTGTGAATGAGAGCCCTCCAGAATCTTCCTTATCAATTTACCTTTAAACAGTTCCTTCTTTTTTGCCTCAGTATGAAGTGTCAATTCTGGTATTTTTAGAAATTTTTTTCTTCCCTTGAATGGTTACCTCAACAGGCTCTTTTGGAAAAAAAAAATAGCACATTTAAAAGTTTTATGTAATTACAACCTGAGGTCCACTAGCACTGAGAGGAGTTTTATACTTAGAATGCCTTGCTGTTTGCACAGAAAAACCCCGTGGCTCACTGCTTGTCTGATACTTCAATTATTTAGCTGTAATCACATACTAAAGCAGATATTGATTTCCTAGGTATTCAAATTACACCTCTAACTGCAAGCGCCAGCAAAAGGGTATTTTATCATTTTAAATGATATACAATTTGGTATAATGGGCTTGTTCTCATGTAAGGGTATATATTCATGTATTTTTAAAGCTATATTATAAAACACTATCATAGGGATAACTTTTAAGACATATTTAGACTTTTCATGTGGGAGGTGTTCTTTTCACTGCCATATAAAACGAAAGGTACATTTTGATTATAAGATTGGGACACTCATGAAAGCAAATAGTTATTTTTTCCTTCTCCTACAATATAAGCAATCCATATATATTTATTATTATTTGTGGTTTATAAAAGGTATGTAATTATAGAATCTTCAGGCAAACAAAAAATGTAAAAATAAGGAGTATATTAGCAATGAATAGAAATTTGCCTTATCCAATTTTGCTCATGAATTTTTCTTTCTCAATGTACTGTGCACATTTCAGGGAAAGATATATAATTCTGTGCCTATTTGAAAATGATTAACTATAACTCATAGCTAGGTTTGAATATTCCTATAAATAACTTGTTAATGGCAGCAACAACAACAAAAATCTGAGTAGCCATTCACAAATTTGGCCCTGACTTTTTCGGCCTAAGAAAAAAATATCTTTTTCCTATATGTTTAAAAAGCTGAAGGACAGAAATGATGCTCATAAGGTATAGAAAAAAAAACATTTTCTAGTTTCTAGATTGGAGTAGCTGATTTGAACTGGAACACACAAGATACACCACAAAATAATAGAACTAGTACATCCCAATATGTTCTAGCCAGCAAATTAAAACTTTTTAAAATGAAGCAGTAATCTGAACTAGGAAGAGTTTTGGTTAAATCCTTGGCACATTTATATTACTGACTTGTCCAGAAATAGGAGTCTCATATCTTTTTTGCTCTCCTCCAAGTAAATGAAACACTGAGAAATCAGCAATTAGTGAATGATAATTTGCTTTACTTTTTCTAATGGCTATAGTTTTAAAGGATAAGAGTATGTACACAGTTGAATATTAAACAGTTAAATTTTGTGTCGTTTTTTTTCTTTTTTTTAAGGATTTGCTCAACCATCATATTTATTTATTTGCAGAGGCAGTCACCATCTTCATCATGGCATGCCTTCTGATATGTTTCCATTGATTAAACAATAATAAAAATGAGGATTACATATTTATTCCATTTTTGAGTCTTCCATTATCTATTTCATAGATAATCATAGTATGTGTAAGGATACTAAATATCAAATTGAATGTATTGTCTTGATTTTGTAAAAAAAAAAATTACTTGGAATTTATGATCCCAAAAGATATTCATTGACTACCATAGAGCCTGGCAGGTAGAAATAATCTTGTTAGTGTCTGTCACCTTAAGGTTTTCCAATTATATGAAGCAGTCAATGATAAACTTTTATAGAGAATGCTAATTCTAGGGAATAATTACTGAAAAACAATTCTGATTGGTTTTGCATTATATTAGTTTTTGTTCATTAAAAAAGAAAAAAACTATTGAAAACATCAAGAAAATTAAACCCTCACACATCTACTTACAGCATGGGCCTTTGCAATGATAAACATGGTTTCACATAAAAACACACAAAATTGAGTATACAACATAGTAGTGTCTTACTGAACAAACCTAATTATAACTCAGTCTCTGTTTCTTGAATAGAGTTGGAATTTTTTATTTTGAAAAGTCTCTAAACAATGATAGCCGCATAGCATTTGGTGGCAGAATGAACTATGTTAGAATCCAATTCCAACTTATCTAAGATTGGATGACTCTTAACAAAACTTAACTTTTTGAATAGCTTTTATTTTCAATAAAATTGATGATTAAGCAAGCATTCAGCCTAGTAGTTTTCAGCATTTGTTTACTGACACGAGAGAGTTCCCACTAGTATTAACTTTAGTTTCTTTCAATGTATACCCTTAAGAATTTTAAATTATCTTCAAAACAGTACCTGGTGTGGAACTAGACTATTAAAAGGTACCCAGTAAATATTTGTGTAGTGACCAAATGAGTTCTTTTTAAAGTAGTTGCTGTTGGTTACTTCTGTCCTTGGGGCGTCTGGGTGGCTCAATTGGTTAGGCCACTGACTTGATTTCAGCTCAGGTCATGATCTCAGGTTCAGTTTGTAAATTGGAATCTCTTATTGGGATTCCTCAAGCGCTCTCTCTCTCTCTCAAAATAAATATAACAAACTTGAAAAAAAATAAAAAATTTGTCCTTTCCTCCCCTGCCTTAAAAAATGCATGTTTAAGCCCTAACTCCCCCTAGTACCTGTTACCTTATTTAGAAATAGGGTTTTGCAGGGATCTCTGGGTGGCTCAGTCAATTAAGTGTCTGACTTCATTCAGTTCGGGTCATGATCTCATGGTTCATGGGTTTGAGCCCCACGTGGGGCTCTGTGCTGACAGCTCAGAGCCTGGAGCCTGCTTCTGAATCTGTGCCTCCCTCGCTCTGCCCCTCCTCCACTCAGATTTTGTCTCTCTCTCTCAACAATGAATAAAAACATTTAAAAATGAATAAAGTTTTGCTGATATAATCAAGCTAAGGTGAGGTTATAGCAGGTTGTGTATGTAGGGGGGGGTTTAAATCAAATACAACTACCGTCATATTTGTAAGAAGAGAGGACACAGAGATACTGACACACAGAAAGAACACCACCTGAAGATAGAAGCAGAGATTGGATTTATGAGTGTTACAAGCAAGGGGCACCAGAGACTGCCAGCAACATCCAGAAGCAAGAAGCAAGAGGCAAGGGAAAATCTTCTCCTAGAGCTTTCAAAGAGAGCATGACTTTGCTGACACCTTGATTTTGGATTTCTAGTCTCCAGTACTCTGATAGAATAAATTTCTATTATTTTCAGCTATCTGGTTTACAATACTTTGTTAGGGCATCCCGAGAAAACAAATATAATTCATCATATTTCTTTTCAAAAAGTTATTTTAAACTCATAAAATAAATAAGTATTGCTTACATTGTGCCAGGTATCATTCAGGTCGATATAATTTTCTTTGGTAATTTACTCGTGAATGTATAAATATTTATATTACATACATTAGTACTGACATTATATACATTCATATAACTTCTACAAATTTTCATATATTAACTCATTTAAATATCAGAATCTATGAAATATATATATAACTGCATTTTTACAGTTAACTGAGACATAAGAGGGATACATAATTTGTATATAGCTTGGGAACCAAAATATCACAGCACAACGTAGGCTCTTCTTGTAAAATTTAAGACAAAAGGGAAGAAGCTGCTATTGCTGTCTCATCTCATCAAAGGATACAAACACAACTGAAATAGTTGTACTGGATTCCTGCCTTTAACTGGTCAGAAGTTAAACTGCACTTTATGTATTCTTGATCTATGTTTTATTTATTTATTTATCCCCAGGAATAGAGTTTCACAATTCTCTATCCTTCTGTATTTCTTCTTTAACACATAGGAAAATAACATGCTTACCTCAACACTGAAAAATTAGTCAGGTCATCCATTACTACCCAAGCTGAAGTTTAGCTGCGCACACTCCTTTAAGGCACACTTGTCAATTGTTTTTTTGTATTTCATTTAGTAAACATAGTAGTATCAGAAATGATCTTTTTCTTTAAATGATCTTAAAGGGCTGGCTTATTTTGTTTTTTCTTCCCAGGATAGTTAATGCCATAATCAAGGGCCAAGTAGGGCAGGACCTGTTCTAAATAAATCTACATTTCTTATTTATTTCCTTAGAACTATTTTTCAGGTGTTTGTTTTTGTTTCTTATTTTTGTTTACTGGGGTATATTTGATAAAGAAGACAAGTACAATCTTTCTCTTGCCACATTTGCTATATATCATCTATGTAAGAAGATTTGTCATATCTATCACATGTGGATACTAATTTCATCAATGTCCTTGGCAGTAAGATATGGAGAGCAACGAGATCCATCTTGGAATTGTTAGAGATGATGGAGTTCTTCATGCAATTACACTGTGATTATCATTATTTGCACAGTGCTTAGTACCATTCCTGGAACATACGTGGCACTAAGTACTCTTTTGTATAGTGAATGAACAGATCTGACAAGTGGAAGTATGTTGCAAATCCATAATATATAAGATGTTTAATGAGATTCCTGAGAGTTAGGGAGAACCACTGCAAATGAAAGGAATGCATCTCATAAAGAGGGTCACCCTCACCAATCCATCTACTTAATAATCATTAATTCCTGTGGTATTGCTTGTTGTCCTGTTGATGGTAAGAGGAACAAACTGCAAAGCATAGGAAAAATGGAAAATATGGAAAAGGCTTATCTAATTATTTTTTCTATATATTTTAACAAAGATTTCTTGTTTAAATCTGTTAAATATGAGACCTCACATCACCTATTTCAGTTCCGGGTTGCTCATATTAAACAAAGTGCATAAGCATGGACTTTGTTCTCTTCGGGTTAATACAGAAATTCTGTGAATTAGGACTAGTGGAGTGGGGGTATGGAACATTACCACGCTAAAGTGGAACATTACCATATTTTCCCAAAGGTTTTTCTTTGGTAGAATATTATTTGTTTGTTGACACTTGAATAATTTATTTTGATTAAATTAAAACTTTTTCTTTTATTATGCCATGGCACTAATGTTCCTTGTAACTGATATCAGAAGAATATTTGATTGCTTATAAGACTGGCAAAGTAGGTGTGTCTTCAGAGCTGCCTGGGTTTAGCAATGAAGAATTGGCATCTCAGTTTTGGTGCATAAAGAGGGTGACCGCTACCTTCGGGAGTTTGGAAACTAGTCTTATGCACAGCACTATAGAGTCTCTAAAATTGATTAGATGCGAAAGATAAACATAAGTTTTGTCAATTAATCAAACTTAAATGATACTTATTGGAAATATTCTATAGGTAACCTAAGATCATTGTTGCTCTGAAACCAACTGATGCAATGTGTGGAAGTAAAATTTCGGAGAATTTGACCATACAGCTCTAAATGGGGACTGCCATGTCTGATACATGGAAATTATTCCTGAATGACTATAAGCTGGTTCATAAAGCAGTGAAAGTCCAGAATTCGTTACATGCAAGAGAAATAAACACTTGCTTCTACTTGTGTTCTGCTGTTCATTTATATTTTTTGACTAATCAAGTTGTAACCTGTTCTTAAATGAAGTCTTAGATGCTTAGTAAGTTTTGAGTTATCCAATTATGGATAATTATTCAATTATTGAATAGCAAATTTTTGGAAATATTTTTTTAAAACTTCAAATGAAAATTTTATCTCTGTATACCTTTTACAAACAACACAGAAATATGAAAAATGTTTCCATTAATATATAGAATTAAATTTTATTGTCTGTTTTTAATAAATTTTCATGATTTGTATATGTGCTGAGTTGATTTGGGTGACAATCCATTATAATTTTCCACAGACAAAAATAGTCACCCTAGTTCTTTTTCAGGAAGCACAAATAATAGATGTACAGAGTCAGTCCCATTTAACACCCCCCCCCCCCACAAAAGTGCCTTCTTTATGAAGGTAAACACTCTACTGCTAACAGGATAAAATACTTCATAATACTGTATTTTCTATGATTTGAAAACAACCTAAATGTCCTACACACGATAAATATTTAAGTAAGCAAAGGCTCATTTACTCAAAGAAAAATTATGTCTCAATTGAAATGTACCCATAATGAAGATTACTAATAACTAAATACATTTGTATTAATGTGATCTAAGGAAACACGGTGTTTATATATTTAGATATAATATATATAAATAGAAAAACAGATATAATATATACAAAGATATAATATATGATGTATATTATATCTGATGCTTATTTATGTTTTGGAGTGAGAAAGAAAGACATAGTGCAAACAGGGGAAGGGCAGAGAGAGAGGGAGACACAGAATCTGAAGCAGCTCCAGGCTTTGATCTGTCAGCATGGAGCCTGATGCAAGGCTTGAACTCATGACCTGAGCCAAGTTGGTTGCCTAACCGGCTGAGCCACGCAGGTGCCCCCAGGATTTTTATTTAAAATAAAGCAAAACAAAATATATAATGAAGTATCCAGAAAAAACTTGCAACAGAATCTAATAATGGAAATATTTATACTGTGAAGTTTAGGATGGTTATTTTCTACCCTTCTCCCACCACCATCCACCAACCTTCTCTAAAAAACATCATATATATTTGTTTTAAGTGAACAATACATTACTTTGAGATAAACTAGAAAATAAGATATTCTCTCTCTTCTATAAGATATATTACTATTTCTTATTTATTTATACCTTAACAATACAGAAAGGAAGTACTGGTTTGTATTAATTTTCATCATATTATACTTTGGAAAATTTACATATTTCTTAAGTAAACATTGAGTTTTGTCAAAACCCCCAAAAAATGAGTTTACTAGATTTTATATATAATCCCTGATATATTACATTATGGTTTCAAATCACCCATAAGACAACTAACTCTATTTTAATAAAATCATATTACATTATATATTTCAACTTTATGTTATACTTTATAATTCATTATTATATATTTCAATAGTTTTAGATTTATAGAAAGTTGCAAAGATTATATCAAGAGTTCACATAGCTAGCGCTAAGTTTCCTGTTTTTAAGCCTCGCATTATTATGGTATATCTATTTATTTCTCATAAGGAATTATCCCAAATGCACTTACTACCAGATAATTCTTTTTACATACCGATTACTTACTATAAAATTGCTAAACATGAGGGCAACTGGGTGTCTCAGTAGGTAAGTGTCCAATTCTTGGTTCCTGCTCAGGTCATAATTTCACGGCTCATGAGTTCAAGTCCCACACAGGGCTCTGTGCTAACAATGTGAAGCTTGCTTGGAATTATCTCTGTCTTCTCTCTCTGTCCTTCCCCTGCTTCACTGTCTCTGTCTCTCTTAAAATAAATCAATAAATTTAAATAAAATAAAATACAACTGATAAATATGAATAAAAAATTCTACATTTTGGAAAAATATATTCTTAAATTTTTTCAATATGCTGTCATTCCTGGCTAGATATTTTTCAATTAAAAAATAGTTAAATTATTAAAATGTTATTCATTGGAATTTGACATAAATAATAAGAAAGCCCAGATGTGGGGAAATAGCAAGGCTGGCATCCAAAATGTAAAGTCATGGCATCCCTAGCATAGTCTAAATGAAATATCTGATGCCAGTAATCTAAAACAAACCAGATTATCCATTTGAAAGAGACATCTCTGTAATAGAGAACACAAGCAGTCCAGATTCAGAAATTCAATTAATCAGACCATCAGCTTGATATCAGCTTGAGTTGTTTGTGCCCAGAAATGTAGCCCTGGGTCCCTACATGCAGTTCATACCACTGACTATGTAAAGGAATCAGTCACTTGAAAAGATTATGTAGAATGACTTTCTGCTTCTGGAAATGTTGGACATAAAAGATATGATCTTATGAAATTTAGACTGTCATATTATACACATAATAATAAAAACAACATTCTAAAGCATAAAACAAAATGAGCAAAAACTTGACCTAATTACCTTATTTTCTAATGCTATGATCTTTCAGATCAATATATCTATTTTAAATTTTAATAGTTCTATCATAATAGGTTTAAGAAAACTTTTATGTATTTCATTCCAAAGTTTTACATTTATTTCAAATTTATTTTTATATCATTCCAAAGTATTTAATTCCCTTCAGTGTTCATTTAGTGATTTATATACATGGTATGCTGCGTAGACAAAGCAAGTTGTATTACAATTTTCATTTCTCTCCTATTAATTTTAAAACCTGAGACAGCAGCAAATTCATCAATCATGATGTTGGAATGATTTTTCAGGCTTACACAGGCACATATGGATATCATTATGTAGGTCTGAATCATTTCCGTTGAGTCAAAACAAATAAACAAAGAAGAAACTTTGATGTAAATCTTTGTTTGCCATATTTTCAGACAAAAACAAGGTAAAAAATATCAAAAGGTAGAAGTGTTTCTGTACGTTTTTTAAAATTCTTATTTCTTATATAGCCTTACTAGTTAGGCTATTAAATCCAAATTAATGAATACATTAATATATATATATATATACCTATAAACGAGAGTGGGCATGAGTGTTATAGTATTACCTTAGAAAGAAAATCGCTTTAGGAGATTCCTGGCATACAGAACCTTTTCATGAAGAGACATAACCCTATTTTCATGCATTGCCTTATATTTTCCCCCAACTCTTACTGAGTTGCTCCCAGAGCGTGAGGAAATAACTTCTACTCTAGTTGACTGGATAAGGAATAGACAACCAATCCACTGGACTTACTAATTGATTTCATTCATAAAACTACTTCCCAAGTTATATAATCTATAATGGAATTTTTAAGTTAAAGCTTTGAAGAACTAGGTTTGAGATGCAAAGAAAATCCATCAGGAGAAGGAGCTAAGAGTGAAATCAGTTCAAATAGAGAAGAGGCGACAAAACATGTTCTCAGTTAAAGTAAACTGGACTCCTAATATTTTAGTTCCTTGAAAGCTTTAGATTTTCTTACTGTGTCTGTGTTCTGTGAGATGGTTTTCTCACCTTCCCAATTTATTTCTCTTTTACTTAAAAACATATTTGAGTGCTTTTTTTTCACAAGAAAGGAAACCCTGAATGAATATTAACTATTCTAATTAAATAATTGCTGATCAATTAATTAAAATATACTTTCAGATATTTTTACTTAATTAATTTTGTCTCATAAAATATGGTGGTTTAGAATTATTGGTATCATTGTTTACTAGCATTTCAAAGGGGTGCAAAAATTGTCCACTGGTCATGGAATCACATTAACAGTAGAGTATGAAGATACAAGCTCGTAGCTACATGTTGCTAAGTTCAACAGAGTTATACCATTTTAATCTGCCTACAACTCAGATATAAAGTTTTCCATTTTACATAAAAAACTTTATAAAACATAGAGCATTAAAATAATATCTTATTTTTTAATTTAAATTATTTTGTGGAATTTTTGTTTCTTCCAATCAGAGGTAACCTAAGAAAAAAGACTAAGTAAGAAGTGTTGAATCTGTTTTCTTTCATAATTGTATGATACTAAGAAAATCCTATACAATATATTAACTTCAGTTTTCTCTCTGATAAAATGAAGATGTAAGGATGTATGCAGACTAAATGAAGTGCTATACATAAATACATAGAATACTATCTGGTACTTAAGAATGCTATAATATCATTGTTGTTATTATAACAATATTATTATGATTTACTATAAAATCATCCATAAAGAGAAGTATAAACTGAGAAAGTAAACAGAAAAAATTGCTAAATGGAGTTAATACTTCATAAATGAGATCATATAACCATAGGCTATTGGTCAATGAATGGAATTTTGTAGACAAAGAATATGAGGAAGGGAATCTCGAGTTAAAGGAGTTAAATGGGCCAATTCCAGAACTGTAACTTACATAATATGTTACGCTAACCAGTTAGGAATTGGACACAGTGGGATATAGTGACATGTGGGAAATAGGAAGGTTGGGCTCCAGAATGCGAGATTCCTTTGCAGAGCGGATTCTTCCATCTAACATTTTGATTTCCTTCTTTCTTATTTTTCTAAGAATTCATTTCCACCAATGATCATCTCTTTCCTATTCTGAGCACACAAACACATATCTTAAAAATATGTTTTGTTCTTTTTGTTCTATAAGTGCTTATTTATCCCAGCTTAATAGTTCTACAGAATTGTTTTCTAAGTTACTTATTTCTTCATTTTCCAAAAAAAAATGTTTACACTCATTGTCTTCACTTTTTGTTTGCTTATTTATATACCTTTATTCCTAGATTTTTTAAAAAGATTTATTCATTTTTGAGAGAGTGAGAAAGCATGAGTGGAGGAGGAGCAGAAAAAGAGGGAGAGAGAGAGAATCCTAAGAAGGCTCTGCACTATCAGCACGGAGCCTGACACGGGGCTCAAATACACAAACTGTGATATAATGACTGGAGTTAAAATCAGAAACTTAAACAACTGAGCAAGCCAGGCACCTCTGGATCATTTTTAATCTGCTTTCTATTCCCCGTAAGGATAGCATAATGTCATAGACAGACAACACATTTTGAGAAGTAGACACTGGGAATTCCACAATTGCTTCTGTTAACATTAGATAATTGACCATGGAAAAGACTAGTCCCTTGTTCAGCTTCACTTTCCTCATATGCAAAACATCATTGGTATCATCTTAAACTGTAGTTTTGATGTGAGAATGTGAATGCCTAATCAAGATAAAATACCTAGCATCATTGGAGGCATAGACTGAATGAATGGCATGTGTTCATTTGTATTTAATTCTATTTCTTCCTATGAGTTTCCATAAATGTTGCTAACGCTTTCCCTTGAGAATCCTCTCCCTAAAACACTTTCTTCCTTGCTTTTAATGAATTTCAATCTCCTTTCATCTTTTATACCTTTCCTTACTTCCTCTTTAGACACAACTCAAGAAACTTATTATGTATTTTCCTTAAGCAGTATTAGCCAGTCCAGCATGTTAAACTATTATCTCTATATAACTTCCCAAATTTAGATTTCTATCTCTAGAGTTCCATGTCTGATCTTTATTCCAAGCACTGGTCTACAATATCCAAAATATGAGTACCTGAATTAACTATCAACCCCTCACAAATACATAAACAGTCTGTTATACACACTCAGTCTGTTTCTTTCCCTTCATGTGTCCTAGCTCTCGGTTATCATTATGGTGTCATTTCCATCATTTCATATCGTAGTAGAATGAATAGTGGTCCTCTAAAGATGTCTGTGTCCTAATCTCCAGAACTCATAAATGTGTTACCTTCCGTGGCTAAGTGATTTGTGGATGATTAAATTAAAATTTGGAAGTGAAAAAATTACCCTGGATTATCTTGATCTTGGACTTCTCAGCCTCCAATACTGAAAGATAAGTGTTTGTTTGTTAAGCCTCACAGTTCACAGTATTTTTGTTACAGCAACCGAAAAGGAACTAAGACTATGATTTCACAAATTTTTATAGGGAATGGAGTCTAAAAAGTAATGATAATACTAAATTAAGAACAGAACAACTTGTACTCAGGTAAAGCAAAAATGCAAAGAATTTAGGCAAATGTCACAGGTTTAGAAAATATTAGTATGAAAATTGAAGCTCAAATTGCTTATTAGGAGCTCAGTGACTTAAGGAAATGTAATATTGTTACAAATTAGAAGTGTTCCTCTTAAATTTTAAAGACTTTGACTTTTAAAAATGACAGAGTATAAGTAACTGTTGATAAATTTGATAAAGGATATAATTATCCCAAATTAAAGAGCCTCTAAAATTCAAATTTCCTGTTATAAGACTTGTAGTAGCTTTAGGGATTTTCAGTTTTAAAATTTAATATATAAATTGTTACTGCTAATTATTCTTGTTTAGTTCAAAAATAATACTTAGTGGTGCACATACCCTAGACCCTACCTCAGGCCTACTGAAGGTCAAGGTTGAGGGCATGTCTCTATTTGTAACAAGTTCATCAGATAAAGTTTTATAATTAGAGAGAAGTCTTGAGATATTGGGCTGTAGGAACAATCACATAAAGACCTATTACTTTTCCATAAAGTACACTTGCTATGTCGATAGTTTCTATCTCAAAAAAAGTACTTTATTTTCCTCAACAGTCAAACAAATATTGAACATACATGTAAGATTTTCCAAACTTAAATTTTTTTAAGTAAATAATAGCAGGAAGCATTAGTTGATTTACTGGTTTCTATTTCCCAGTTTGAAAAAGTTACTCTCTCTCTCTAAAGTGACATGCAGCGAGTGGCGTGGTTTACAGGTTAGAAGGTAGAGAGGATCTTTGATGAAACTTTCTCAAGTCACATTATATTCATTCACCACTAATTACAATGATATGGTAAATATGAGTCAAGATCAATGATGTATGTAATATCATCTCCACTGGTCATTTTAATAAATAGGATTATTAACTGAGAAGTAATCAAGGATTGTGAGGATTTTTGAAAAGGACACTGTGGTTTTCTCTTTAAAAAAATGTTGAACATACAATTCAAATAAATTGCATTTCAAAACTTGCAACTTTCTTTTATATTGTTTAAATTAAAGTATCATTCTTTCTCTTTGCTATAATAATAAATATATTAATAAATAACAATAAAATATTCCTTTGCGTTCTCTTTGTATTATGTCTTTATGCTAAACTAAAATTAGCGACATTTCACCAAGTTTCTTAAAAATGTTGAAATGTGGATGCTATAGAAAAACTAGTAGATGCCCTAAGAATTTGATTTTTATTATAGGAGATTGATTTTTTAATTAAAACTTTAGTTAGTTAATATACAGTGAAACATTGTTTTCAGAAGTAGATCAAAGATTCATCAGTTACATACAACTTCCAGTGTTCATCACAGGGCCCTCCTTAGTACCCATCATCCATCTAGCCCATCTCCCACCTCCCTCCCTCTGTCAACCCATAGTTTGTTTTTTATCATTAAGAGTCTCTTATGTTTTGTCTCTCTTCTCTCCCTGCCATCCCTTCCCATATGTTTATCTCTTTTGTTTCTTAAATTCCACATATGAGTGAAATCATGTGGTAATATTCCATTGTACCTATATACCACATCTTCTTTATTCATTCATCAGCTGATGGACATTTGGGCTCTCCATAGTGTGACTAATATTGATAATGCTGCTATAAACATTGGCTTGCATGTACACCTTCAAATCTGTATTTTTAAAGCCTTTGGGTATACACATAATAGTGCAATTGCCAGATCATAGGGTAGTTCTACATTTAATTTGTTAAGGAACTTCATACTGTTCTCCACAGTGGCTGCACCATATTGCATTCCTACCAAGAATACAAGAGGGTTCCATTTTCTCTGCATCCTAATCAATACCTGTTGTCTACTGTGTTGTTAACTTTAGTCATTCTGACAGGTGTGAGGTGGCATCCTATTTTGGTTTTGATTTTTATTTCCCTGATGATAAGTGATGTTTAGCATCTTTTTATGTGTCTGTTGGCCATCTGGATATCTTCTTTGAAAAGTGTCTATTTATTTTCCTCTGTCCATTTCCTTACTGGGTTATTTGAGCGTGATAAGTTCCTTATAGATTTTGGATACTAACACTTTGTTAGTTATGTCATAAGCAAATATCTTCTCCCATTCTATAGGCTGCTTTCAGTTTTGGTGATTGTTTCCTTCACTGTGCAGGAGCTTTTTATTTTGATATAGTCCCAATAGTTTATGTATGCATTTGTTTCCCTTGCCTTTGGCAATATGTCTAGTAAGAAGTTGCTTTGGCTAAGGTCAAAGAGGTTTCTACCTCTGTTCTCTTCTAGAATTTTGATGGTTCCTGTCTCACATTTAGGTCTTTCATCCATCCATTTTGAATTTAATTTTGTGTATTGTATAAGAAAGTGTTTAGCGTCATTTTCCTGCATGTTACCATCCAGTAAGAAAATGATTTTCAAACACTCCTTCCTTAGGGGACTGCAGAGGGAAAAAATATTCTTGGAAAGTCTCCATGTTAATTTGTGGATTCTCAAATCTTCACAATTTTTCAACAAATAACTGTGAAATGTAAGCATGCTAGGAAATGAAATACTCTTTATGGTTGTCTTTCATTGCTGAACAATGTGTCCAGTGACGCAAGACTGTTAATTACGTGATGTTTTAATCATCTCATTTTTTCCTTTTCAGTGAATAAGTAATGTCCACTCTGGGATTATAGAGATAACCAGAAACATGATACCTGACACTTGACAGATAAGATACATAGCAGCTTATAAGTTACACACACTCACAGCTCAGGAAAGGAAAACACTGCACTCCAAGCAGGGCCACACAAGGGCTGCAATCTGGAAGAGAATGAAGAACAAGGGGCAGACTCATAAGAGGGTAAGGTGTCCCCTGAATCCCCCAGGATGATGTGTTGGGCTTGTTTGAACCATTCTATGAGTTGGCATGAAAGTGAAGCTTGCTACTGAATGAATGATAAGGAGAAATTTCACCTGGTCTATTTAATAATGAGGTTGCTGTTGTTGTTATTGTTGTTGTTGTTGCTATTGTTATTGTTGTTGTTTTGGTCTGGGAGATCATTTTAACAGGAGCAGAGAGAAGACATTAAACTTTTGGTTAGGCTATTTGAGGCTTCCCTAATTTCACCAATCAAGACACTACATAAAATTGGACCTTAATTTCAGACATTAGGCCTAAAATGACAGAAAAAAAAAGTCCAGGGATTAATATAGTAAATTTCTACCATGCCAAGAGTCCAAGGCAGGTTTGTGTAATTCAAATAATCAGAACTGGAAACTCTAATACATATAAAAATGGAGCAGAGGCATTTCCCAGGATATAAAACAGAAATCTATATCCCTGATGGGTATTTGCTAGATTCAAGTCATCTGAGTGCAATTATTTTGAGTTATTAAAATATTAGATTGAGATTTCATTGGATGTGTAGATTACTTTGGGTAATAATGACATTTTAACAATGTTTATTCTTCTGATCCATTAGCATGGAATGTTTTACCATTTCTTTGTGTCTTCAATTTCCTTCAGAAGTTTTCTATAGTTTTCATCATACGGATCTTTTACATCTTTGGTTAGGTTTATTTCTAGGTATTTTATGGTTTTTCATGGAATTATGAATTGGTTCAGTTTCTTGATTCATCTTTCTGTTGTTTATTCTTGGTGTGTAAAAATGCAACCAATTTCTCTATGTTGATTTTGTACCCTGTGACTTTGGTGAATTCATGGATCAGTGCTAGTAGGCTTCTGGTGGAGTCTGTTGAGTTTTCCATTAAATATCATGTCATCTGTGAAAAGTGAAAGTTTGACTTCATCTTTGCCAATTCTGATGCCTTTTATTTCCTTTTGTTGTCTGATTACTGATGCTAGGACTTCCAGCACTATATTAAACAACAGTGGTGAGAGTGGACATCCCTGTCATGTTCCTGATCTCAGGGGGAAAGCTCTCAGTTTTTCCTCAATGAAGATGATATTAGCTGTGGGCATTTCATAAAAGGCTTTTATGATGTTTAAGTAAGTTCCTTCTATCCTGACATTCTCAAGGGTTTTTATTAAGAAAGGATGCTGTATTTTGTCAAATGCTTTTTCTGCATCTATACACTGGATCATATGGTTTTTATTTTTTGTTTTGTTAATGTTATGTATCACATTGATTGATTTGTGAATACTGAACCAGCCCTATAACCCAGGAATCAATCCCATTTGGTCATAGTGGGTAATTCTTTTTATATGCTGTTGAATTCGATTTGCTAGTATCTTGTTGAATATTTTTGCATCTGTATTCATCAAGTATATTGGCCTGTAGTTCTCTCTTATTTTTTGCTGGGTCTCTGTCCAGGTTGGGAAACAAAGTGATGCTGGCTTCATAGAATGAGTCCAGAAATTTTCCTTCTATTTCTATTTTTTGGAATAGTTTGAGAAGAATGGGTATAAACTCTCCTTTAAATGTCTGGTAGAATTCCCCAGGGAAGCTATCTGGTCCTGGGCTCTTATTCTTTGGGAGATTTTTGATAACTTATTTGATTTCTTCATCGATTATGGGTCTGTTCAGATTGTCTATCTTTTCCCATTTGAGTTTTGGTAGTGGGTGTGTGTTTAGAAATTTGTCCATTTCTTCTAATTTGTCCAGTTTGTTTGCATATAATTTTTCATAGAGTTCCCTGATAATTGCTTGTATTTCTGACAGATTACTTGTAATAGACCATTTTCATTTGTGATATTGTCTTTTGGGTGCTCTCTCCTCTTTTTGAGTCGCCTGGCTAGAGGTTTATCAATTTTGTTTATTTTTTCAAAAAAACAACTCTTAGTTTTATTGATCTGTTCAACTGTTTTTTTTTTTGTAGTTCTATATTGTTTTTTTCTGCCCTGATCTTTATCATTTCTCTTCTTTTGCTGGGTTTGGAGTGCTCTTGCTGCTCTGCTTCTAGTTCTGTCAGATGCACTGTTAGATTTTGTATTTGCACTTTTTCTAGTTTCTTCAAATAGGCCTGGATTGCAATGTACTTTCCTCTTAAGACTGTCTTTGCTGCATCCCAAAGAGTTTGACAATATCCAAGTCATGGAAAGAGCCTAAATGTCCATCGACTGTTGAATAGATCAAGAAGATGTGGTTTATATATACAATGGAATACTATATGGCAATGCAAAAGAATGAAATCTGGCCATTAGTAGCAATGTATGTGGAACTTGAGGGTGTCATGCTAAGTGAAACAAGTCAGGCAGAGAAGGACAGATACCATATGTTTTCACTTATAAGTGGAACAGGAGAAACCTAACAGAGGACCATGTGTAATGGGAAATGGGAAAAACAGTTGAGGAGAGGAAGGGAGGCAAACCATGAGAGACTCTTGAATACTGAGAACAAACTGAGGGCTGATGGGGGGATGAGATAGGGGAAGGGGAACGATGGGTATGGAGGGGGGCACTTGTTGGGATGAGCACTGGGTGTTATATGGAAACCAACTTGACAATAATCTATAAAAGAAAAAAAATCAGGAAAGAAAGTAGAAAGAATAAAACTGCCCCAGGTCACAAGAAATTGGAAATTTATTATTCTTTAAGCAAAATTATTTAAAACTCAGAATAAGTGACAAAGTTCTACTTTTCAAAGTCATTCGCATACACATTAAATAAAATGTAGGATAAAAATAATACTATATCAAAATGATCACTTTGTTCACTTGTTCCTTCTATTTTTAGAAAATTAACAGTAAGTTTTACTAAGTTCTTATCAACAAAATTAGTTTTAAAATATTTTTTAGTAAAAAGGATTGTTTTCTCTTGTCTCAAAAGATGATTTAGATGTACCACTAGTGACTTGGAATTAGTTTCAACCTCATCATACTTTCTCTTTCCAAAGACATATACTAATAAGTTCCCATCAATATTGTAAAGATAAACTAAAAACACTTTGCATAAATGAAATGGTATATAAATGCAAATTAATAGCACTACTTTATGTTATAATTATATATAAAATCTTCCAATGTGAAGCACCATCTTAAGTTAGGATACATTCTCCAGGGTAAGATAAGGATAAAAGAGTTCACAAAAGGACACATAAGATGATTAAAGTAGTATGAAACTTACACACATACAAAAGGAAAGTGGGGGAAGTTAAGATTATTTAGCCTGGAAATGTGAAGAAATAGAGTGAGTATAATTGAGTTATTTAAGATTTTGAAGTGTATAGTAAAAACTGATAAGATCCTTTTTCATATGCTATTCCATACTACAAGAAGGAAAGATCACTCAAAAACGAATGGAAGGTTAATTTAAAAGGAACTAAAGTAAATGCTTAATCTTCACGTAGTGTAAAGTCAAACCACGTAATTCAATACTTTAGGAGATTATAGATTAAAATACAGAGGCTACATTTTATAAATAGAAAAAGAAATGGACATATTTTAGCCAAGTAATTTTCCACATTAAATGGAGAAAAATCAAAGCATATGTCCAATGCAATTAAATGATGATCATCAGTTTCGGTAAAATGGCTATTCCACTCACAATTTAGGTATGGAATTAGCAATGGGCAGAGAAGAATGCTGAATTTTTATCATTCTTGAATCACTTGTAATTTTATTTTCAAGGAGGAAATAATTGAACCTGTCAATGTGCCTACACCTCATCATCATCATACTCCATATTCATTACATATTCTTTTGTCCCCTGCTAATGTCCTGGATTCATTTTATTAATTTATCTATGCTATGATATAAGCAACTGATAAATATTTGGAAGCACTGCTACAGAATCAAATGTTATATATTAAAGTTTGAATTTTTCAAATTTATTTTATATTAGAAGTTATAGGAATGAATTAAGTAAGCAGATATTGTGATCTTAAATCTTTCAATATTTTGTACTGTTTTAATCATCCACACTAATACTTTAGCAATTTCAATATTGTTATTTGCAAATGGAAGATGTGTTCTAAGCACTCATACACTTTTATGAAAAGCAAATTTATGAGAAATAATTATTTCTTTTAAATGTTTGATGCTTTTAAAAATGGGAACCAGGGGTGCCTGGGTGGCCCAACTGGGTAAGCTCCGACTTCTGCTCAGGTCATGATCTCATGGTTCGTGGGCTTGAGCCCCGTGTTGGGCTCTGTGCTGACAGCTAGCTCAGAACCTGGAGCCTGTCTTGGGATTCTGTGTCTCCTCTTCTCTCTCTAAACCTCCCCTGCTTATGCTGTCTCTCTCTCTCTCTCTCAAAAATAAAACATTTAAAAAAATGAGAAAAACAAAGTAAATATACGAGGCTGAATGCCAAAAAGTACATTTAAATACAGATAGTAAAGATATATTATTTCTTATTTTATTTCAATATAAGAAGTTTAAAACAAACTATTATTTAATATAAAATTTAAACATCAACAAATGTGATATTAATGTCACTAAGAATAACTTCTAAAATGTTTTGAATATGAAAGGCAGTTATACTTTGACAGGGAGAAGGTCTACAATTTTACTAGAACAAACGTTCTGGAAAAAAAATCAATAAACAGTCATACTGACTCTTGTCTTTCCTACTGGAGAGACTGACTGCACAAGGATCAGTGCATTTCTATTTAGTTCTCAGCTTCTTCCTTGGGTAGTTTCTTGATGTGAGAGAATTATAGAATCCAGGAACAATCCAAAAAACCTGTTTTAGCTGAAAGTTGATTTTATTTTAACAGCTCAAAATTTAGTGACTAATGCTTTTGCAGAAATAGGAACTTGAACAAATATTCTATTGGGCAGATATTTTAGGATTTTCAAACTTGGAAAATTCACAGCACAGAGTCTGATAGCTGTGACTTTAAGTCATATCTTCCAATAGCTAAAACCAAAAAATGAGAAACATTAAGAAAAAACTTGATGAACACATTGAGTCCTAATTGTGAAAAATGTGGGAGGAAGTTAGAAAACAAGTAGTATATATTCTGAAACAAAGAATAAATGTTTTTTTGTTAAGTTTTTCCATGCAATAAATGCATGCTTTAATTATTATTACATATTTGAGGTATTTTTTCTCAAGTTAGAAAAAAATCATTCTCATGAGGAAAATTTGAAAAGTATGGCTACATAACCCATTTTCAAAGATTAAACAAATTTTAGTGTCGTTTAAAGGAGACTTAAGCTGTGAATATGTGCTTCAAGGATATTGCTAAATTTTAATATAATGAGGTTATAAAAGAAATTTAAATTTCCCAAAGCACTTTCTTACATATTGAAACTTAATTGCTCCACCATAATATCGTTAATGCCATCATATTATGATTTATATGCCAACTTATGGTTGCCTTTGTCTTGTAATGATCTGAATGTTATCCAAATACATTAAAAATACCATTAGAATTTATACTAAGAAAAATTATATTAATTCAAATAATTTTAATTCTAATTATTTCTTTCTGTTAAGAATATTATGATCAAGTCTATAGAAAATTTAAAATGATTTAATTCATAATGCCTTAAAAATAGGGCATGGTGAATATATATCCCTTTGACAGAATGAATCAACTTTATATATATTTTGAATAGCCATTACTTTTTAATAAGTTTTATTATATTTTTAAAATAACAAAAATTTATGAGGTAAATTGCTTCAATTTTCAGCCTTTGAAGGATCATTTACACAGTGGTCATACCAACTTACATCCCCTCTAAATGAGGGTTCCTTTTTCTTTACATCCTCACCAACACTGTTGTTCCTTCTTTTTGATACTAGCCATTTTGACAAATGTAAGGTGATAGATCATTGCAGTTTTGCCTTGCATTTCCCTGATGATTAGTGATGCTGAGCATCTTTCCATGTGTCTGTTTGCCACCTTCATGTCTTCTCTGGAAAAATGTCAATTCAGGTCCTCTACCCATTTTAATTAGATCATTTGGTTCTTTGTTTTGGTGTTGAGTTGTATAAGTTCTTTGTATGTTTTGGACATTAATTTATCCTTTATTGGATATATCATTTGCATATAATTTATCCCATTTAGTAGGTTGCCATTTTGTTTTGTTGATGGTTTCCTTCAAGGAAAACAGTACGTAGGTTCCTCAAAAATTAAAAATAGAAATACTAGATGATTCAATCATTCCATTCATTGTTATTTACCCAAAGAAAATAAAATACTCATTCAAAAAGATACCCTTATGTTTACTGCAGCATTGTGTACATTAGCTAAAATATGAAAGCAAGGTAAGTATCCATCAATAAATGAATGGATAAGAAAGATGTAAGGTATATACATATGTATATAAGATATTTGTGAAATATTACACACCCATAAAAAGACAAGATCATGCCATTTGTGACAACATGGATGGACCTGGAGGGTATTAGGCTAAGTGAAACAAGGTAGACGAGAAAGAAAAATAGCATATAATTTCACTTATATGTGGAATCTAAAAATATAAGTGAATACACAAACATGCACACAAAAAGCAGAATCAGACCTATAAATACAGACAACAAATAGATGACTGCCAGAGGGGAGTTTGATAGAGAGATGGACAAAACGGTCAAAGGAGAGTGGGTGATACAGGCTTCCAGTTATGGAGTAAATAAGCCATGTGGATAAATGGCACAGCACAGTGGATATAGTCAAAGCTATTGTAAGGTTGCATAGTGACATATGTTAGCTACATTTGTGGTGAGCATAGTATAATGTATAGGGTTGTTGAATCACTATGTTGTATACCCAAAACTAATATAACATTGTGTGCCAATTATTCCCTCTCTCTCTTTCTCTCTCTCTCTGTGTATACATAATTTCTTATATGAGTACTTATAGATTAGAAAACTTAGAGAGCATTAATGACTATCCACTTTTCAAAAAAAGCTCCCACCTTTGTCATATCTTATATGTCCTTATTTGAATGAGGAAATAATGATAATATAAACGTGGAGCTTATAGAAAGAGGTTATTGGTAGAGACTTTTATGACACACTGAAACTACAGAGATAAATTAAAATAACACATCAATATCAACTGCTATTTATAATGAGAGATTCACTAACAATTATGAACATATATTCTTATACAGGAAAATATATATTATTCTTACATATTTAATCTCCTAAATATAGAAGAAGATATCTATCTATCTATCTATCTATCTATCTATAAAAGTCTATATATAGAAAAATGGAGGTTATGATACACAGCAGCACATGTGATAGTGGTAGGCATGGAAGGTTTGAAACCACATTCTCTAGGTTCCCTGGATCAGAGGACATCTTGCAGAATGGATTTCAACAAATCCAATTCTCTTAATCAGACAGAATTTAAACCTCTGTCTAACAGAGAAGAAAAACAAACCCCCCTACAGAATAAAAATTATAATACAAAGAATCCATTGTTATGTATTAATATATATGAAATATTGATATCCTTTCTATTTACTATCTTGCTATTGTTGGTGGTGTTGTTCCTCATGTTAATCTTCTTAGTTAAAAGGATCACTCATGTTATTGGTCTTCTTAAATTAATTTTACTTTAAATATTACATTTCTCAACCACATTTTCTATTAATTGTATAAAACAGGTTAAAAATGAAATTGAGATAAGACTACTATTTTTCTAGTTTATATTAATTTCTCTATTTACTGATACTTATGTTAATAATGCACCATTTTAAACATATAATATATTATGCTTTACCAAAAAATTCATTAGCATATTGTTTAGTTCACAAATTACCCAAGTTACCTTATTTTTGTAACTACTGTTTATCTCAAAGTTTTGTCCAATGACCCTCTGCATTAGTATCACCAGATATGTTCACAAAAATTCACCTCTTTTAGCACTTCTGCAGACCCACTACATCAGAATCTCTCAAAATATACATTAGGGATTTATAGAACTTGTTGGGCTGATATCTGAGAAATCATGAAAAGGGAGAGGGCGAGAAAGAGAAAATTTATTTTAACTTTCAGTTCAGCAAATGTATCCTTTCATGTCTTTTGTGTCTTGACAATATGCAAGTCCCAATAATGCAAATAACAACGAGAGAGAGATAATTATGATTCTTTTCCTCAAAAGATAAATGTTTCATAAAATATAAGGTTATGATATTTACATCCAAATATTAGGCATAAAATAATAAAGCTAAAAAAATATATATCCCCAGGGACCATTTTAACAAAATGTGTAAGCATAAGCTATATTTAGTACTGATGTAATACAATAAGGAAAAAGGAAATTCAGAGGTGATGACAGAATTCTATGAATTCTTTCCAGTTACAACTGTTTTGGTCAGTGTTCCTCATACTATGTGAGATAGTTTTACATGAAAAATGATGAGAATATTTATTTTATATACTTACTTAAGTGTATACATTATAATACACAAAACACAAAAAACTATGAATTTATGGATATTTTGACCTAGGAGGGGACTCTTATGGGAATGTCTTAACATTCTAGCTTGTTCTGACCACCTGAATCACAGACCTGATGATTAGGTAGGTCTATGATGGGTTCAAATCTGTACTTAATCTTCTGCTATAGCTATTCAGATGCCTGGCTAGCATAAATAAGGAAGGCTCCATTACATTTTTGTCTCTGAAGTTCTTTTTAAGTTTTTTTTTTGTTTGTTTGTTTCTTGAGAGAGAGCGAGAGAGCAAGAGAGAGTGAGCATGTGTGCAATGAGCAGAGGAGGGGCAGAGAGAGAGGGGGAGAGAGAATCCCAAGCAGGATACACACTGTGAGTGCAGAGCCCCAAGGCAGGGTTAAATTTCATGAACCATGAAATCATGACCTGAGAAAAAAATCAAGAGTCTGTCACTCAACTGACTGCAATACCCAGATGACACTGGTCTCTGAATTTCTGCACACAATTGTAATCTGTTAGATCATATATTAAAATAAGATTTCTAGTGATAAGAAGATAAGCAAAAACCATGATGAGCAATAATTTGGTAAACAATCCATTCAGCATCTAGTAGATATCCACCATAAGTAATGTGGTCAGAGTATTTTCAACAATGGAGGCTATAATAATTTTATATCTTATGCATTATTTAACTAATTTATTGTACAAGAGATTCAAATCATCAAGAATTAACAGTATCTAAAAGTACTGGATGACAATGAAAAGTTTAGACAAGTTCAACCGACAGAAATATACAAAGTAATTGTCCTTCTGGTAGCATTTACAAATTGAGAACAAAGAAATTGATTGTGAAGCTGTTATTTTTAAAGCAACTGGGATTTTAAAAATGTTTTATTACTAAAGCCCTAATAAAGTGTAAGTAGAATTAAAAATGTTTTAAAGCATTAAAATTATTAGTGAAATAACTTGCTAACCATAGTCAAAAACAGGTACAGAAATTCTGACATGCAAAAACAACTTAGAGGGGGTGAATTGAGAATAGTGTGAAAAGAGGAAGCAAAAACAAAAAGAAAAACAAAAGCAAAGCAAACCAAACAAACAAAAACCCCTGAGAGTTTGTATAGGATTCTAGGTTACTATGTATTCTAGAATCTGGGAAGAAATAGAAAAATAAACCTCTTTTAGAATTTAAAGACAGACATTCCATGCTCATGGGTTGGAAGAACAAGTCTTGTTAAAATGTCTATCTACAGATATAACGTAATCTCTATCAAAAAACCAATAGTGTTTAACTAAACTAAAACAAACAATCCTAAAATGTGTATGGAATCACAAAAGATCCTAGATAGCCAAAAACAATCTAGACAAACTAAACTAAACAAAAACAACAACTGGAGGAATCACAATTCCAGACTTCTAGTTATATGACGAAGCTTTAGGAATCACAACAGTATGGTAGTGGCATTGACATCAAAATAGACACATACATCAATGGAACAGAAGAGAAAACCCAGAAATAAATATGCAATTAAATGGTCAATTAATCTTTCACAAAGGAGTAAAGAAGACAATCTCTTCAACAAATTGTCTTGGGAAGACTGGACAACTATATGCAAAAGAATTAAACTGGACCATGTTCTCACACCATACACAAAAGTAAACTCAAAATGGATTAAAGATCTAAACGTGATACCTGGAACCACAAAAATCTTAGAAATGAGCACAGGGAGTAATGTCTCTGACATCAGTCATAGCAACATTTTTCTAGATATGTCTCCTGAGGCATTGGGAATAAAAGCAAAAATAAGCTATTCCAAGTACATCACAATAAAAGGCTTCTGCACAGTGAAGAAAACAAACAACAAAACTAAAAGACAACCTATGGAATGGGAGGAATATTTGCAAATGACATATCTGATAAAAGGTTAGTATCCAAAACCTATAAAGAACTTATACAACTCAACACCAAAAAAAACTCAAATAATTCAATTAAAAAATGAGAAAACAGGAAGAGACATTCCTCCAAAGAAGACATGCAGATGGCCAACAGACACATGAAAAGATGCTCAACATCAGGGAAATGTAAAGCAACACCACAGTGAGATATTACCTCACACCTGTCAGAATTGCTAAAGTTAAAAAAAAAAGCACACACACACACACACACACACACACACACACGAAAAAATAAGTGTTGGAGAAGACGTGGAGAAAAAGGAACACTTTTCCACTATTGGTGGGAATGCAAAGTGGTGAATCCACTTTGGAAAACAGTATGGAGTTTCCTCAATAAGTTAAAAAAAGAACTACCTTATGATCTAGTAACTGCACTACTGGGTATTTATCTAAAAGTACAAAACATGAATCCAAAAGCATACATACAGTCCTATGTTTACTGCAGCATTATTTACAATAGCTAAATTATTGAAGCAGTCCAAGTGTTCACTGACAGATGAATGTATAAAGAAGAAGTGGTATTAAAGGAATGTTATTCAGTCATAAAACAGAATGAAATCTTGTCATTTTCAATGAATGGATAGAGCTAGAAAGTATAATGTATACTTCTTTGACAAAGGCAAAGAAGGGCAAAGACCATATAATTTCACTCATATGTGGAATTTAAGAAAGAAAACAAAGAAGCAAAGAACGACAAAGAAGCAGACTTAACTATAGAGAGCAGACTGATAGCAGAGGAAAGGTGCATGAGGGGATGGGTGAAATAGGTATTGGGGATTAAAGAATACACTCATCAGGATAACTACTGAATACAGAATTGCTGAATCACTATATTATACACTTGAAACTAGTATAATACTGTAGGTTAGCTATACTGGAATTAAAAATAAAACTTAAAAAAACAAAAAAAATTAGAGACAGGCTTAAATAGAGGACTAAATTAAATTAAATTAAACCATATAAAAAGTACTATAGTACTAATGCCATGGGGCTTATTTATAAGAAATTCACAGAGAAAACATGTTGTACCCTGTAATTTTTCCTTACTTACAAACATTTATTTGCCCTTGTGAAACAGGGTCTTAAAAACAAATATATTAAAGTAATTTTGCAAAACTGAACATGTAATTGTTTAACTCTACCAGTAATTAAAACTAGTGTGTTGTTTTCTATCTATAAAAGTAATTCTATGAGAGCAATATAAAAATTTTAGGTAATTATTTTATTTGACATAGCTGTTTACTTTCACATTGTGCATATATTTAATTTAATAGCTCTAAAATTATTGATACTTTTAAAATTAAGAGTAAATAAATAAGGTTTTAATATATTTAATTACTGTTTGGTTTCCTGTGGATAATTGCCACTAGCTCTTGAAATATAGACTTCCAACCGATAATCTACTATTGGTAGAATATAGTCCAATTACATACAAATAGGACATTGCCTATATATAGATTATCATTTGAGATGTATATACACATACAGTTTTTAAGAAAAACACATAGTTTTTAATCTTTTTGTGTTTCACAACTAATATGTTTTCCATATATTTAGGTAGAAGTCCATGAATGATGCATTTAAGTGCAAAAGATCTACAGAAAAGTTCTGCATCATTGCCATTATCAAAATAGAAAGCAGTTTAAATGTTTAGATAAGTATTATAGGTGTATGTATGCATACAAACTCAAATTACATATTTATATATGTATATGCAATTTCAGGATAGATCTAGTAATATTTTTAATCATCGTTTTTAACCTACACTCTTTATGCTTGCCTTTGAATAACTGTATGTGAAAACCAAATACAAGTTTCCATGTAGAATGGCTGGAATCCTATTTACAGTGATTACATTTCTTAAGGGATTATATAATAACTGAAAGAAAAATAATCTCAAACCTCAGAAGTAAAATGAGAATATAACTTAAAGATTTGAGAAAAGAATTGTGGAATATTCAAAGATATTGTCAATATATCACAGAATAACTATTATACTATTATTAACTATATGTATCATTAATATCAGGATAAACATACTTTTTAAGAAAAAAAAAATCAGTGTCATGCACCTGATCACATAGTTTGTGGCAAAGATATGTTTTGAAAGAAGAAATTAAATCCCCTTGTTAGGGTGTGTTATTTGCACTAGAGAATATTTTATAAAAGAAAGTCAGAGTTAAAATAAAATTTTAAAAAGACAATACCAAGAGTTGACATAGAAACCAACCTACCAGAACTTTTATTCATTGATGATGGTAATGTAAAATGGCATGGTTTCTCTGGAAATTAGTCTGACAATGTTTTATAAAGTTAAACTCTACCTACTGTATTATTAAAATATAAAAACTTGCTCATAAAAACCCTGTATGAAAATGTTTATAGTAGCTTTATTTATAATTGCTGAAAATAAAAAGAAATGTCTAACTAGTAATTGGGTAATAAATTGCAGTACATCCATATAATAGAATCCTATTTAACAATAAAAAAGAACAAACTTAATACACATAATAGCATATTGAATCTGCAAGGCTATATAAATGAAACTGGCAAGATTCAAAAGGACATATACTGAATGATTCTATTTATATAAAAATCAGAGATTGTCTATGGCTTGGAGTGTGAGGGGGAGTGGTTAAAAAGTAACAGCACAAGTAAATTTCTTAGGGCAGTGGGACTGATCTATAACTTCCACTCCAGTGGGAGATGTATATCTCTATTTGTCAAAATTCATTAGAAGTGTACACCCAAAATAGTAAGTTTTACTGGGTGTAAGTTAGATAGATATGATAGAAAAAAGGAATCATGATTTTAAGACAATGATCAACATACTCCTCTTTCTTATTCCCAATTTCCAAAATACAAATTATGTTGTTCTTAAGAATATAAATTAGTGAGTATTAATATTTTAACAATGTTGTGAGTTAAGATTTGAGAACAGAAAGTAAAATCCATGAAGATACTATAAATGTGTAGCTGAAAAAGTACTGCCTTGATTTAACTCAGTTAACATAATTTTATAAGTTAATTGGAGATTAATACTTTCTACCATTATTTTTTTAAGATTCAAGATTCAAATAATTTTTATGCCTTGAAAATAGTAGGAACACTTTTTAGTGTTTATATATTTTTAAGTTTCCTTTTTTAAATGTTTGTTTATTTTTGAGAGACAGGGTGTGAATGTGAGAGGGGGGTGGGTGGGCGGGGAGGGGCAGAAAGAGAGAAGGAGACACAGAATTGGAAGCAGGCTATAGGCTATGAGCTGTCAGCAAAAAGTCATGATTAGGGGCTGGAACCCATGAACCACGAGGTCATGACTGAGCAGAAGTTGGACACTCAACCAACTAAGCCACCCAGGTGCCCCAATATTCATTTATTTTTGAGAGAGAGCATGAGCTGGGGAGGAAAAAAGAGTAGGGGTAGAAAAAAGAGTAGATCCCAAGTAGGCTCTGTGCCGACAGCAAAG
>PJEM01014588.1:0-34245 GCA_004023845.1 Helogale parvula | reverse complement strand
TGCTCACCGTCTTTCACTCTCAGAAATAAGTAAACATTTTTTTAAAGTTAAAAGAATTTTTGAAGCCTGTCGATTAGTTACTGGCTTTGCATCGGGGCTAACTTCCTGGTTTCACCAACGGACTGTGCCAGGTGGAGAGGCTGGGTGAGGAATGCGGGAACTCTCTAGTATTTGATTTATTTTTATTTTTTATTTTGTTTATTTTTGAGAGAGAGAGAGAGAGACACAGAGCATGAGCAGGCGAAAGACAGAGGGAGACACAGAATCCGAAGCAGCTCCAGGCTCCGAGCTGTCGGCACAGAGCCCGACGCGGGGCTCGAACCCACGAACTGTGAGATCATGACCTGAGCCGAAGCCGGACGCCTAACTGACTGAGCCCCCAGGCGCCACATGGAACTCTCTACTATTTTAGCAACTTATTTGAGAGGATAACACTGTCCCCCCCCCAAAAAATACTTATATTTTTATTGACTAAGAATTCACCTACAATACGGACTCAGCTCGGAAGTCCACGGGAGTGACTCAGGACGTATATACGTCACCTCTGCCGCAGCTCACGTCACCGCAGCACTGACTCGACTCCCTGAGCGAACATCAGGCCCCGTGACTGGCGGACCGTGTAGCGGGCAGCCTGTGCCTCCTGACCCCGCTCACCTGCTCCACCCAGCGCCCCCACCCTCTCCCCCCGGCAACCAGGTTGGTCTCTCCGAGTCTGTTTCTGGTTTTTTTATTTTGTTTTATTTCGAGTCCCCATATGAGTGACATCAGGTGGCATCTGTCTTCCTCTGACCTGTTTCACTTAGCATAATACCCTCTTGTTCCGTCCATGCTGTCAGAATGTCAAGGCTTCACTCCCTTTGGCCCGAGTCACACTCCGTGTAGACACTCGCCATGCTGTCTTTATCCACTCCTAATGGCGGGACGCGCAGGCGGCTCCCCTCTCTCGGCGACTGTAAATAACGCTGCGGCGGCCGCAAGGGTGACTGTATCTTTTTGAATTAGTCTTTTTGTTTTCCTCAGATAAACCCTGAGAAATGGGATTCCTGGATCAGAGGGTGGTTCTGGTTTTAACTGTCTGGGACCCCACGCTGCTCGTATGGCGGCTGCGCCGGGTTTACGTTCCCGCCAGCGGTTCGGGAGGTTCCGCCTCTCCACGTCCACACCGACGCCCGCCGACGCCCGCGGTGCCTTGCGTCCTTGACTTTAGCGTCCTGACAGGTGTGCGGCGCCGCGGTCTGGGTCGGTGCGTCCCCGGTCAGTGACCATCTTGCACGTGTTGTTGCGCATCCGGATGTGCTCTTTGGAGAAGTGTCGATTCGCGTCTTCTGCCCCGTTTTCACTCGGGCCGTTTAGTTGTTATTGTAGTGAAGTTGTAGGCGCTCTTTATCTATTTTGCATATCAGCTCCTTATCGGAGCTATTATTTACAAGGATCTTCTCCCCTGCACTTGGCTGCCTTTTCTTGTTGTCAGTGGCTTCTTTCCCTGGGCAGAAGCTTTAGTTTAATGGAGTCTGACCTGTTTTTGCTTTTATTGCCCTTCTGTTCAGATCCACTTAATAACTGCCTGCCGCTGGCTAACCTCCTTCCAGCTTTTCAAAAACTTGAGGTATAAGCGCCTTCTGTCCGTTGCAGGAATACTTAGTCGCCAAGACACAAAAGCAACTGAACGCCCATTCAGTGAGGAGTGGACAAAGATGACGCGTTCCTCACTCTGCCATCTAGAAGACGAGGACCTCAGGGCATCTGGCGGGTCGGTAGGTTAAGCATCCGACTTCAGCTCAGGTCACGATCTTGTGGTTTGTGAGTTCGAGCCCCCATCAGGCTCCGTGCTGTCCGCACGGTGCCCGCATCAGATCCTCTGTTCCCCTCTCTGCCCCTCCCCTGCTTGCGATTTCTCTCAAAAATAAACGTTAAAAAAAAAATAGGATCTTGCTATTTGTGACAAGACAGATGGACCAAGAACGTATTATGCGAAGTAAAATAAGTCAGCGAAAAACAAATACCATAGGATTTCAGTTATACACAGAATCTAACCCAACAAAACAAATGAATCAACAAAACGCAGAAACAAGCCCACAAGTACAGAGAACAAACTGGTGGGTGAGTGAAACGGGTGATGGGATCAGGGGTACAGACTCCCAGTTAGAAAACAAGTAAGTCCCGAGGACGAAGAACACAGCACCCGGAATATGATCAGTAATATTGTAGGGACTCGGGGCGCCTGGGGGCTCAGCCAGTTGAGCATCTGAGTTCAGCTCAGGCCATGATCTCACGGTTCGTGATTTCAGGCCCCGAATCGTGTGTGTGTGTGTGTGTGTGTGTGTGTGTGTGTGTGTACACACATATATCTTTATCCATCCATCCATCAGTGAACCTGGGTTGTGTCCATAGCTTGGCTATTGTGAATGCTGCTGCACTGAACACGGGGACCCGCAATGTCTTTGAAATCTTCAATTTCAGGGGCGCCCGGGTGGCTCAGTCGGTTAGGCATCCAACTTCAGCTCAGGTCATGATCTCGAGGTTTGTGAGTTTGAGCCCCGAGCCGGGCTCTGTGCTGACAGCTCAGAGCCTGCAGCTGCTTCGGATTCTGTGTCTCCTTCGCTCTCTGCCCCTTCCCCGCTCACTCAATCTCTCTCTCTCTTAAAAATAAACAGTAAAAAAAAAAAAAAAGAGAGAGAGAGAGAGAGAGAGATCCTCGATTTCATTTCCTTCAGATAAGTACCCAGAAGTAGGATGCTGGATCATAGGATGCTTGGATTTTTAGTTCTTTGAGGGAACACCTCACCGGTCCCCAGAGCGCCTGCACCAACTTAACTCTCCCGCCAGCGGTGCACGAGGGTCCCCTTTTCCCCCGCATCCTCACCAGCACCGGTTAGTTCCTGTGGTTTGGGGGTGGGTTTTTTTTTAACATATACAAACTCTTCTAACAGGTGTAGGAGGATATCTCAATGTGATTCTTGTTTCCATTTTCCGATGACGAGCAGTGTTGAGCATCTTTTCACGGACCTGTTGGTCACCTGTGTATCTTCTTCCAAGAAATAATAATTCAGGTCCTTCACTCGTATTAAAATTGGGTTATCTGGGGGGCGCCTGGGGGGCTCAGTCAGATAAGCATCCATCTTAAGCTCAGGTCATGATCTCATGGTCTGTGAGTTCGAGCCCCGCGTCGGGCTCTGTGCTGATGTGCTGACAACTCGGAGCCTGGAGCTGCTTCGGATTCTGTTTCCCCCAACTCTGCCCCTCCCCCTCTCACACTCTGTCTCTGAAAAATGAATAAACCTTAAAAAATAAATAAATAAATAAAATTGGGCTATTAGGGGTTTTTTGCTGCTGGGTTGTGGGGGTCCCTTACATATTTTGGAGGGGACCGCCTCATCAGATGCTATGTATTTTCTCTCCTTCTGTTACTACTTCACTCTGCTGCTGGTCTCCTCTGCTGCGCAGGATCCTGTTAGTTTGATGTGATCGCGTCTGCTTCGTTTTCCTTTTGTTGTCTGTGTTTCTGGCATCGTGCTGAAGAAAAAAAAGAACAAAACCGCTGCCCGGCTGAATGTCACGAAGCTTTTCCCCCATTTTCTTCTGGTATTTGACAAGTTCAGGCCTCTGCACTTACATCTTTAATCCATTTCGAGTTGATTTTCGTGTATGGGGCGAGATAAGGATCCAATTACACTGTCCGGTTTGCCGAAGACCACGTATGGAAGACACGATCATTTCCCCACCGCGTGCGCTGCACACTCCTGCCAAAGGCCCGCTGGTCACGGAGTGGGGCCGGTCTCTGGGCGCTCGGCTGGTTCCAGTGAGGCGTGTGGCGGTTTCCGGAAGGTTCCTGCGGCTCTGAGGAGTGCTTCCAGATCAGCAGGGCGAGGCCTCCAGCTTTGTTCTTCTTGGTCAAGATTCCTTTGGTTATTCAGGGTGTCGTGTGGTTCCGTATGGATTCGAGGATTTGTTTTTTCTAATTCTGAAAAAAAAAAAAATGCCATTCACATTTTTCTAGAGGCCGCGCTGAATCTTGAGATCACTTTGGGTAATAGGGACAGGTTGACAGGACCCGTTCTTCCAATCCAGGAGCACAGACGATCTTTCCATTTATTTCTGTCTGCAGCGTCTTTCATCCGGTGCTTTCTAGTTTTCAGGGCACATATGTTTCACCCACTTGGCTACATTTATGCCTAGATTTTATGCTTTCTGATGCTATTGTAAACGGGATATTTTCTTAATTTCCTTTCTGAGTCCATCGTTAGTGGATAGAAATACAACCGCGCTCCGTGAGCTGATTTCTCATCCTGCACCTTCACCGAATTCATTTGTGTTCTAACAAGTTTTTGGTAGGCTCGGAGATTTCAGTCGGCCATGACTGTACCGTCTATGGACATTTTTTCCTTCTTTCCCATTCAGACGCCTTTTCTTTTTCTCGCCTCGCTGCTCTGACTTCCGGGATGACGGGGCATGGAGACGGCAGGAGTGGACATCCTTGTCCAGCTCTTGATCTCAGAGGAAAACCGTCTAGATTCACTGTTGAGTCCGGTGTGAGCTTAGGGTTAAGTGGTAAGAGTTACTGCGTATGTCGGGAAACAGCCCTTTATCAGATGTGTCGTTTGCAAATACATCCTCCCATTTACTGATTTTTCGGGACGCTCCGTCATGGACACAGGTGACGCTCTCTGTGGCTCTATAACGTCTCCCTGTGAATCAAAGTAAGTGAGCGGCCGGGGAGCCGCGGTGGACCGGCCAGGAGCACCCCAGGCCTCGGAAGGCTGGGGGGCCGGCCGGGAGCACCCCAGGCCGCGGAGGGCTGGGGGACCCGCCTGCTGAATGATGATGAACAGTGAGGACCGGCCTTGAAACGAAAATTGTTCTTTTTTAAAAAACCTCTAAAGCCTTTTTTCCCTTCCCCGGCTCAGCCTCTAAGTGCTGAATTCATTAAAATCCAGAAGAAAGGGGAAAGGAAGCGGGTGAATTCTAATTTTCTCTTTGCATTTCAATGAGGGCAGACAATGGGCGGCTGCAGCCTTGGGCTCCAGGCGGAGGCGGCCGCCCGCGCCCCCGCAGCCCCCGGACGGAGCGCCGGCTGGAGCTTTGTTCCCGGCGCGGGCACGGCCTCCCCGCGCCGCGGCCCTTTCCGAACGGGGCTCCGGGTGAACGAGCATCCTGAATAGCCAGCCCTGCTGTCCGTCCTGGGGCCCCGCCGACGGCTCCCGCTTCTGGGATGGCTGGCTCGGCTTAACCCCCTCCCTGCTGCCTGGGCGCCTGGGAGCCGCATCCCGTCCCAGAGCCGTCGCTGTTACCGGCCGGCGGGGGCTCCCTCCGCAGAGACTTCCTTCCACCAGGGCCTCTGCAGGTCTGTCACCCTCGAGAGCCACCGCGGGCGCCTGTGGTCACGCTGGGCCGGGGAGGGCACTGGACGTGCCGCCTGGGGGGGGGGGGAGACACTCAGGGCTGTCACGTGACCCCGCGCCCAGTGCCCGCCCAGGAGGATGGGGCACAGGTTGCACCATCGCTTGTGCCCAGATGTGTCCAGGCCGCATGCTTCTGGCCGCCAAAATGCAGAACCTAAATGTCCATCCACGCCACGTGGATACAAAAGGTGGCCCAGCCACAGGCTGGAACACACAGGTGACTGCGTTCACCGCGCACGCGCACGTCCACAGCGGACCGTGTCCACTGCGCGTGCGCGCGTCCCTCAGGTGCATCCACCGCGCACGCGCACATCCCCGGGCCGCAAGCGGGAGCCAGGTGCCCGCCTCTGCCGCCCCGCCGACGGGCCCTGAACCCACGACGCTCAGGGAGGGAACCCGACACAGGAGGCCACGCGGGGTGTGAGCACATGTGGGACACGTCCAGAACAGGCCCGTCCACGGACAGGAGGGGGCTCGTGGGAGCTGGGGAGGGGTGACCACTGATGAGGATGGGGTTTCTGTTTGGGGTGATGGAATGTTCTGGAATTAGAGAGTGGTAATGGCTGTACGGCTCTGGATATACCGCAGACCACGGAGTTGTATACTTTAATGTGCTGAGCCGATGCTATGTAAATCCTCTCAACGAAAACTTATCTTTTTATTTGAGAGAGGGAGACAGAGAGAGAGCGCACGCGCATGCAGAGGAGGAGGGAGAGACAGAGGGAGGCAGAATTCCAAGCAGGCTCCATCCTTAGCACGGAGCCCGATGCAGGGCTTGAACTCATGCCCCTGAGATCAAGATGTGAGCAGAGATCAAGAAGCAGATGCTTGGGGCGCCCAGGTGGCTCAGTCAGTGAAGCATCTGACTTCGGTTCAGGTCATGATCTCACAGTTCGTGGGTTCGAGCCCCGCGTCGGGCTCTGTGCTGACAACTCAGAGCCTGGAGCCTGCTTCGGATTCTGTGTCTCCCCCTCTCTCAGACCCTCCCCTACTCACTCTCTGTCCCTCAAAAATAAATAAAACATAAAAAATTAAAAATTAAAAAGAATCAGATGCTCAACCAACTGAACCACCGTGGCACCCCTGGTCTCCCTCAGTAACAGCCAGGTGCCAGCACCCCGGACCTGGCACATAGTAGATGCTTAGTAAATACTTGTTGGATTCGCAAAAGAATGAATGAATCTGGAAGCCTGATGACTACTAGCTGAATTGACTTTTTTTTTTTTTAATGTTTACTTAGTTTTGAGAGAGAGTCAGAGCACGAGCAGGGGAGGGGCAAAGAGACAGACCCAGAATTGGAAGCAGGCTCCAGGCTCTGTATCCAACACGGGGCTCGAACCCATGAACTGGGAGATCATGACCTGAGCCGAAGTCGGACGCCCAACCAGTTGACTGAGCTCCCTTGACACTTTTTAAATGAGCGCCTCTATGTGCCAGGAGTAAGGGCCCAGCAGTGAATGCTACGCACACAGAGGACAAACCACACAGCCAAGTGGCTTCTGACACGGCCCCTTGAGGGTCTCTGCCTCCTGACGGTCACACCGTATGTGATGGGCAGACCCACGGCTCCCTATGAACAGACGGAATGAGGCAAAAGTAATACGTCACTTCCGGATTCGGTCGGAAGTATCTGGGATTCCGGTCTTGGTCACGGGGGAAGGAGCAGAGGGTGGCCCGCCGACAACCTGAGGGGCGGGGCCCTCAGACTCACAGCCCGAGGACTGAATCCTGCCCGGCCCTGGCTGTGTGCTTGAGCAGACTCTTTCCCACTTGAGTCTTCAGATGAGGCCTCGGCCCCAAGCCTAAACCTCCTGAGAGCCTGCGGGCCCCACCCAAGCTGCACCCAGAGCCCGGGGAGACACAGACTGTGATAAATGTTGTTCCTCAAGCTGGCACGTTTGGGTATCGTTTGTTCCACGGCCATGACCGGCTGATACGGTGGTCCACCCGGGTGTCAGGTGCACACAAAGGGCCCATCAAATACTTGTCGGTTTGACCACCATGATCATTGGGGGGTTGTGCACAGCTGAGCGCCATGTACTGGCTCCATGGAACAAGACGTTTTGGCTGGGGGCCCAGACCCCCCCCCCACACCCCTTCATCTTCAAACACACACACACACACACACACAATCTAAATGTTTAGGATTTTCTGAAGAGGGGAGAAAAACTAATTACATCAATGAGGGAAGAGAATCATAAATCACAGCGTCAGGCCGAGAACACGGAGGCTTCGGACCAGGCCCACAAGCCGGCGACAATTTCTTATCTCATTACAGTTTAATTAAGAATTATATTTGAGCATCTTCTGTTTCATTATCGCCGGGCCCAGCTGACTTCTAATCTTTTTTTGCCCGGCATACAGGAGGGTCTGGTCCAAGATACACACTAATGAATTTACAATTCTCTCTTTGGGGAACTTTAATAAAATTAGCCCACACAGAAGATGAACACAGATATGGGAGGCTTCTGGAGGGAACGCTTGCTTTCAATTACGGGCGTTCTGGAGTGAAGGGCCAAGGGGCCCCGGGGGCCCGTGGTGGCAGCTGGGAAGGATGCCAGGGGGTTCGAAGTGTGATCCAAGCCTCACTGCCCTCCCCCCCGCAGACGTGTGTTTCCTTGTAAATACGGAGCACCTACTGTATGCCCTGTCCCGGGCTGAGGACCCCAGGTGCAGCGAGGCACCTTTGGGGAGCAGGCACGGGAGACAAACCCTGTCACCTACAAGTGATTGTACGATACGGCTGTGAGAATTTCCCCCAGAGGCAAGCATGAGAAGGTGTGGAAATCCAGAACAGGGAGCTCCAGCTGGATGGTGGCTTCGGGGGGCCTTCCTGGAGGAGGTGTCATGTAAGTCGAGACCCCACAGATGAGTAGAAGTTGAACAGGAGTAGGAGGGGTGGAAGGTGCCACAGGGAAAGGGGAGCAAACCTGGGGAAAGGCCTGCAGGGAGGAGGGGGCTTGGTGCATTTGAGGGATTCGGGGAGGGGGGGGAGTGTAGTACGGAGCAAGGTCCAAGAGGTGAAGGCAAGGGAGGCGGGACGTGGAGACGGTCCTCAGCCGCGGCGGCCCCGGGAGTCCGCGGATACGGTCCACACCGCAGCCACACGCTCACGCTCACCCGAACCAAAGGCTGCTCTTTGGAAATCCAACTCTGCTCATGGGATGTGTTCTGGCTCCTGGGGGCTCAGCCCCGTGGGGGGGGGGGCCCGGGGTGCTGGAGACACATGGGCCCCCACCCAAAGTTCACCTCTCACTCACCCCTCACCCACCAAGATGCCCTTGGGTGGGGCCGCTCAGGTTGTGCCCCATGATCTGCAGGGGCTCCAGTGGGGCTGGAGCCCCATTCACCCACAGGCGTCACCTGCCCATGAATGCCCGGTGCACTGGCTCCTTTCCTGTCCTGTCTCACTTGGGCACGCCCTCCCAGGGCTTCCTGGGATCGCCTCCCACATTAACTACTTGCCCCCAAATCTTTGTTTCAAAGTCTCCTTCTGGGGGCCTCAAACCAGGATAAATAGCACAAGCAACAGTGGCTCAAACAAGATAAACAGGGTATCTCTGAAGGTGAGCGATTCTGGTCAGCACATTCATAGCCACCAGGGTCCCAGGCTGTTGCTTCTCTGTCTACCTGTCTCAGAGCCAATGCAGAATCCAAAGTGGCTGCCAAAGCCCCAGCCATCCTGCCTGCATTCCAGGAGCAGAAAGGAGAAGGGCAGGGAGGGACAAAATGATGCAGTTTCCATCTGAATCAGCTTAACTTAAAAACAAAAAAAAAACCTCCCTAGAAATCCCAGAGGAGACCTCTGCTAGGATCTCATTGACCAGAAGGTAATCACAAGATCTAGTTGCAAAGGAGGCTGGGAAATGTAGTCTTTACTTGTAATTAAAAGATGCACTGGTACCCAACATAAAACCAGGATTCTGTGACTAAACAAGACAGGGATAATGGCTTCTGGGTGGGCCTGGTGTAACAGCAGTAAGCCCATTCCACAATCATCTATTGAGCACCTACTGTATACCTGGCACTCAATATTCAACAGTGATTAAATCCGAGCAAGTTCCTTACCCTCCTGAAGCTGACAGACTAGCAACAGGACAACAGGAACATATGAGGAGATTTTTGTCTTAAGAGATCCATCTGGGGCGCGGGGGGGGGCGGGTCTCAGGCGGTTAAGCGTCCGGCTTCGGCTCAGGTCATGATCTCAGTTTGTGGGTTTGCACCCTGAGTCAGGATCTATGCTGACGGCTCGGAGCCTAGAGCCCGCTTCAGATTCTGTCTCTCCCTCTCTCTCTGTCCCTCCCCTGCTTGTGATCTATCTATGTTTCTCAAATAAATAAATAAAAATATGAAGAATATTTTTTAAGAGAAAAAGGGATTTACAAGATGATACTGAGAAATGAAAATTAAAGCCATAACCGTAAGAGCTCAGTCTGATGGAACTTTCTGCGACAATGGACGGACATGCTCTCCGCCTGCGCGTGAGATGCAGGAGCTGTGAGCGCACGCGGCCCTGGGCACGCGGGGTGTGACTGGCAGGAGGACCTGCGCTTTGAGTTTTACTTCATTTGAATTAATCTGAACTTGAATCGCCCCGCGGGGGCCAGCGGCGTCTGTGCTGGACACTGTGAACTTTAAAAAGACTGATGCCAGGTGTTTAGGGAGGACGCGAGGCCACAGAAATGCACGGATCCTGCTGAGAGGGAAGCAGAATGTGGTAAGGCTGCTGTGGAAGGCGTTTAAATTAAAAAAAATTTTTTGTTTATTTTTAGGAGAGAGACAGCAAGTAAGTGGGGGAGGGGCAGAGAGAGAGGGAGACACAGAATCGGAAGCAGGCTCCAGGCTCCGCGCTGAGAGCACTGAGCCCGACGCGGGGCTCGAACTCACAAACCACGAGACCACAACCGAGCCGAAGTCAGATGGAGCCGCCCAGGCGCCCCCGAAACTGTTCTGTTTTGAGGGTTTTATGAAACTGACCACGTGCTTACTCAGAACTCCATTCTGCTCACAGGTACTTACCCAGCAGGAATCAGCACAGGAAACTATGTCCCGAGTTTGACAACGGCCTCATTTCATAGCCCCAAAGCGGAAACAGCAGCTGCCCAGCCGCTGGTGAAGGAACGTTGGCAAAGAAATATATGAACCCAACGGGCCCGTCCATAAAATGGACGCCAGCAATTAGCCAGAGTCGATTCTTCATAGAGCAGGGGTGCATTTCAAAACCACGTCCTGCCGAAGTAGCGATGCAAATGGTCGCAATGTGGCGGCGCTGATACAAAGGTCAGGAACAGAGAGTACTAATTTCTAGAACATACTGATCTCTAGGACGCACTGACCTCTAGGACGCACCGACCTCTAGCACTGTCTCAGCAGCAGCTGGCGCCCGCAGCCAGTGACCAAAAACGGAGTGGCTTTAAACAGCCCGGATTTCTCGTCTTGCGGTTCTGGAGCTCAGCCCTGGTCACACGGCTCTCGCAGGTGAAGATCCAGGTGTCTTCAGCTCTGGCTCCTCCTGGAGGCTGCAGGGACAATCCACCCTCCCCACCTCCAGGTTCTAGAAGTTTCTTAGCCTGTGGCCCTCTCCTGCATCTTTAGAGCCTGCAAGGATGGAAGGAGTGCCTCTCAAATCACATCTCTCTCTCTCTCTCTCTCTCTCTCTCTCTCTGCCACTTTTTTCACTTTTAAGAACCCTGGTGATTACCTTGAACCTACCTGGTGAACCCGTGAGCATCAGTCGATGCCAACGTCAGCCCAATGGCAACCTCCCCCCCCCCAGGGGCTGAGGTCCCCTCTGCTGGGGCACCGAGCACATTCCCACGTTCCAGGGGTCAGACGTGGGCATCCTTGGGGTGGGGGCGCTCATCCTGCACACAGTGCAAACCCAGTCACCTCACTGGCTGCTGCCAGAAGGCGAAAAGGAGGGGACCCGAGAGAAGCTTCTGGGGGCTCGATGCGCAGGCAAATATATACTGAGATCCTTGAAGATTTATGCTCGTTGCTGTGCGGGAAGCCTCAATTTATTTACTTGTTTAGGCTCCACACTCAACGTGGGGCTCGAACTCACGTCCCCGAGACCAAGAGCCGCGTGCTCCCCCGACTGAGCCACCAGGCGCCCCCCACGCCTCAGGTTTGTTTTGTTAACAAGAGGACGACCTCCTGCCCGAGAACCCGATGGACCGCGCACCTTCATCAGCCGCCAGGGAAACGCACACGGCGCAGCGCTTTGCACTTTTTAGAAGAACAACAAAAAAAAGGCATCCGCGCCCCAAGTGCCCGGGCCGATGCGGAGAACCGGCAGGAACAGCAAAGGCGAGAGCCGCTCAGGGCGGCAGGTCAGCGGTCTGCTCCGACGCTCACCGCGCAGCCGCCCCAGCGCCCAGCAAACCCGTTTCTGGGCACTGATCCCCGAGAAATGAAAACATATGTTCCGGCAAAAGAGCGCACGCGGACACGCCTACCGGCTCTCTTCACACCAGCCGAATCCTGGAGGCCAAATGTCCCTGGACGACTGAATGCTTGACACGCTGGCAAAGCAAATCCTGGAATATTCCTCAGCCGCAACGGGGAGGAAACCCCGAGACACACAGCAGCCGGCGGGGCGGGGACGGGGTCCGGGAGGCTGCCCGCGAAGTGACGAGACCCTGGAGGCTGAGAGCAGGTTTCCGAGGTTTCTGGGGACAGGGAGGCGGGGCGGGGCTCCCGTGAAGGGACGGGATCGGGGCCAGAGCGGTTCAGGCCGTGCAAATGGACGCCTGGAACGCCCCGCGGCCACCACGGACGGGGTCGCCGCTGGGGGAGGCTCCCTGGGGCTCCGTGTACGACTTTTGCAGCTGCCTGGAAGTCGACAATGATCTCAAAGTAAAAGCTAAAAAGCCCAGGGAGAGCGATCTGATTAGCAATGATGAAGAGACTCCTGCAGAAACGACGGAATTATGAGGTTTTTCTCCCGGAAATGCTCCTGGGGCTCTGGGTGCTCAGAATCAAAGGCCGGAGGGGTAGGCGTCCGCCTAGCGTGCGATTCTGGGGCCCAAAACACGCCCAAACTGCCGCGAGCGCCGGGCCACATGCGTGTCCATCGTCAGGACTCACACGCGCCTGGGATCCTAAATAAACGGCGCGGACGCGGGACGGAGGGAAGCCACGCGCGGGGTCCGGGCCTCAGGATAAAGCTCATCCAACCTTTCAGCGATCGCTTCGAACTCTGGCTCCCGACTCGGGTGGCTTTTCTGTCTGGTGGCATCCCGGGCCCCGTGCGCCTGGCAGGGGCTGGCACTCGGAGCCGGGAGCTTCCCAGCCCGTCGTCATTGGCTCCGACTCCGCAACCAAATGGCGTTGACTGGGTGGCTTAACAACAGAAGTTTCTTTCCAACAGCTCTGGAGGCTGGAATTTCCAGATCAGGGTCCCAGCGCCACCGGGTTGGGTGAGGGGTCTCCCCTCCTGGCCCCGTGCTCCCAGGGGCTCTCTCCAGTCCCCACGTCCCTGCCCCCTGACCTCATCCAAACCCAACTACCCCCCAAAGGGCTCACCGCCAAATACCAGTCCACTGGGGGGCAGGGCTTCAATGCAGGACCCTGGGGGGGGGGGGCGCAGACACCCAGCACACTGCACACCCCGGGCAGAGCAAGTCACAGGCAATCTGACACAGAATCCCAAGCCCACATTTTCTCCTCTTCCAAGGAGGCCCAGGAACCCCCCTCCCGCCCCAGGAGTCAGGGAGGGGGGGCTCCAGGACAAGCCTGCAGGGAGGTGAAACATGCTCTGAACGCAGAGACACCCCCATCTCACGCTTGGCTGGTGGGAACGTAAAATGCCACGGCCCCTCCGGGAAACAGCTTGGCAGTTCCTTAAACACGGAACGCTCAGCAGACGGTCCACCAATCGTACTCCTGGGCGTTTCTCCCAGGGAAACGAGAACTTCTGTCCATGCAGAAACCTGGACTCCGCTGTTCCGGCAGCTTTACTCACAACAGGCAAGAGCTGCAGGTGGCGAATAAACTGTGGGCGGCGGAATATTACTCAGTAACGAAAAGAAACAAACCACGGAGACGCACCCCCCTCACCCCCTCAGCTGATCGCTGGGGCGTGACTTTGACCAAATAACACCCTTCCCTTCACACACCAGGCTTGAAAGAAGCAAATGACAGAGGTGGAGAGGCCGGTGGCTGCAGGGCTGGGAAGGCAGGGGCTGTAAAAGAGAGAGAGCAGTTCCGTGTCTGGGGATCAAGCCCCTGCCCGTTGATGACACTGCAGGGAAGCGGACACATGGGCTTATGGTGGATATTTTGCTGACCCTTAGGTAAGACGTAACCCTTGGGAAGACACTGAGTGGCGCGCCCAGTTGCTTTCTGTACCATCTTCGCCCCTTTCTAGAATTCTAGAATCGTTTCAAATTTTAAAAGATAGACTGAAGTCTGTGGTCTTCGATATGACAAACGTCCCCAGCCAGCAAAGCCTCCGGCCGAGACCGATGGCTTCCCGCGAGCCCACGGCACGAAGCACGGGCGGACAGAGCGCCCCCTGCTCCCCCAGCAGACGCGGGGCACACGTGAACTTCGCCCGGCCGGGCGTCGGGACCCTCGCTGGCCGCCCTCGACCCTGGTGGGAGCCCTGTGGGGACACTTAGCCGTGCCCACCACGAGGTGAACGGAAGCACGATGCGCACTTGCTCATTGCTCTTGCCACACTGGGGGCCCTGGCAGGTGCCCGCGCGGTGCAGGGGTGCAGGGCGCGCTCAGGGGTCCACGGGAGTGTGACGCCTCCCCACCGAGCCCGATTCCGCCCGTCCTGCCTGCGGGAAGTGGCGTGGGCGGCTCCTCCCGTCCCGCCTCTGGATTTCGCCTCCCGACTAGGATCACACCGCCCTCTCTCTCCACGGGAGTGCTCGGGGATGGTCAGCAGACCCCGGCGCCCTCCACTCACGCCCACCGACGGAGAGCTGGGCTCCGAGCACAGCTGCCCTTGGCAGCAAGCGTACAGGATGTGGGCACACCGCAGCGCAGTCGGGGCGCACGGAGCCTTCCTAGAGCAGGGGACGTCCAGACAGAGCCCAGGGCTCTGGCATCCGTGGCCAGGAGACAAGGAACACCCAGGCCTGGAGGAGGCAGGGGTGGGAGCTGCCAGCGGGCTTGCCTGGAGGATAAAAGCAGAGAATCGGAGGCACCTGGCGGCTCAGTCAGTTAAGCGTCCGACTCTTGGCTTCGGCTCAGGACGCGACCTCACGGTTCAAGGGTCTGAGCCTCGAGTCAGGCCCTGTGCTGACAGCACGGAATCTGCTTGGGATTGTCTCTCTCCCTCTCTCTCTGCCCCTCCCCTGTGCATGCTTTCTCTCTCTCTCTCTTTCAAAATAATTAAACTTAAAAAAATAAAAGCAGAGAATCAGGAAGTGGAGGCACCAAGATGGTGACATGGGCCATGGCTGACTCGGCTCCCTCACCAGGACAGCAAGCAACAGTGATTCAGGGACACGACAGCACAGAGAAAACCCTAGGAGGCAGGGGTGAGGCCGCAGAACACAGAAACAGGGAGACCGCACTGCCCCTCCCCCACGCTGGCGCAGCTCCACCCCAGAGGTCCCTCCTGAACTGACAGTTGCTGGGGGGGCACCCCTCCCCCAGTGTTGCGGGTCTCCTCTTGGGAACCCCCACCCTGGTCCCCTACCATGGGGGTGTGCAGGGGAGTATTTGGGGCTTGACCCCTGGCAGCAAGCAAGGGACAGCGGAGGGACACGGGGGCGCGCCAGCCGGTGACCGCCTGGTGACAGACCGAGCTCTTACCTGCTCCCACCTGCCAGACCCAGCAGGGGTCCCAACCTGCAGCTTGGTCGCAGCCCAGCCAGGCGGTGGCGGCGTCTGGCCCGGCAGTGGCGTGAGCGCCTCGGCAGGAGCCCAGGTGTAGGCTGTCGGCCGCTGGGGGTGGTGCCACGTGACCAGGGAGCCTGACCCGGAACAGCTGGGGGGCTGCGTGGGCAGGTGGCCCCTCCCGGCAGGGCGGCCGGCGCCGCCCCCAGCCCCACCCGAGCAGGGCGGTGTCCACCCCCCAGCCTGGCCCGTGACCCCTCAGCCAGCAGCGTCTTCACCGACCCGGAGCTGGGACAGTGACCCTCCCACCCCCTCCCTGAGGTGGACCCTGAGAGCAGGGAAGGGACACAGCCACATGCAAGAGAGCCCCCATCAGACCACAGGTGGCTCGGCTGCAACCCCTCAGGCCAGGAGGGAGCCGGGCGGCCCATACAGAGTCCCCCAGGAAAGGGGCGCCTGGGGGGCTGGGTGGGTAAGCATGGACTTGGGCTCAGGGCATGATCTCACGGTTCGTGAGTTCGAGCCCCGCGTCGGGCTCTGTGTTGACAGCTCGGAGCCTGGTGCCTGTTTCTGATTCTGTGTGTGTCTGTCTCTCTCTCTCTCTCTCTGCCCCTCCCTCACTCCTGCTGCTGCTCTCTCTCAAAAATAAATAAAACATTAAAAAAAAATTTGGAAAAAACATATTGTAAGAAAAAATGCGTCAGCCAAGAATTTGATATCCAATAAAGCCGTTCGTCATCAATGAAGGAAAGATGAAGATTTTCAGAACAGACAGAAGCGCCAGGACGCGTCCCCACCGACCTGCCCTAGCAGAGCCGCCCCAGAGCTGTCGGGGCAGAAGTGGAAGGGCGCTGGTCACCCCGAGAGCAGCCCCCGCCTGGGGGTCATATGGATCCTGCAGTGTGGTGGCCGCTGGGAGGGGGAGGGAGTAAAAGTTACACAACAAATAGAGTAAAAATAACGTTAACTGCAGGGACCCGGTAGTGGACACACAACATAACGATATTAGAAACAGGCGCACTGTGGCGTGTGGGCCGGACGGTCTCTTGTCACGATTGCTCAGCTGGTCATTGCCACATGAATGCAGCCTCCAACAGTATGGAAATGAATGGGCGTGTCCCCATAAACTTGTGTTTACGCACAGAAATCTGACTTTCATGTAATTGTGTGGGTGAGGTACTGGTCTTCTTTTGGTTTAAAAAGATCTATTAAAAATTGTAGAGGGGCGCCCGGGTGGCTCAGTCAGTTAAAGCGTCTAAGTTCAGCTCAGGTCATGATCTCACAGTCCGTGGCTCTGAACCCCGCGTCGGGCTCTGTGCTGACAGCTCGGAACCTGGAGTCCGCTTTGGATTCTGTGACTCTCTCTCTGCCCCTCCCTTGCTCGCACGCTTGTTTCTCTCTCTCTCAAAAATAAACAAATATTAAAAAATAATATTAAATAACAAAATGGAAAAGAATTTTAATAGTTTTAATGTTTATCTGTTTTGGGGAGAGAAAGACAAGAGTACCAGCAGCGTAGGAGCAGAGAGAGAGGAAGACACAGAATCTGAAGCAGGCTCCAGGCTCTGAGCTGTCAGCACAGAGCCCCATGTAGTATTTGAACCCATAAACCGTGAGATCATGACCTGAACCAAAGTCCACTGCTTAACCAACTGAGCCACGAAATGACCCCCACCCTCCATTTTTAAAAAATGTAGAAGTATTCTTAGTCTTCAGGCCGCACAGAGACAGGCAGGGACCAAGCGTGGCGGGGCCACAGGGTGGTGGCATCCTAGGGCTGTGTATCTATACAGAGAAAGCACTGTTTTGTAATTTAAGTTATAACGCCGTTCGTAAGAGCTACAGGAAACTAAAAAGCAGGAGGCAACTCTCCGGGGATTTTCTAGAAAAGCCAACAAGGAACTCAGCCAAATTTCACTAGAACCGAGATTTCGTGTCTGTGTGCCCCGCATGCGCTGGGGGGGCGGAGCCACCGCGGCTGGGAGCTGAACGGCGGAGCCACTGAGGCTGGACGCTGGGGGCGGAGCCCTGCCCCTGAGAGGCGGGGGGGAGGGGCGGCTGCCTCGCAGGTGTTCCGAGTCAGGCTGTAGGCCGGGTGGGGGCTGGGGCGCTGCAGGGTTCTCCGCTGGGGTCCCAGTCAGGCGGCGGCCAGTGGCATATTTGCATTTTATTCATGAAATTAAACATTTCCACAATGAAAAATGGGTACAGATCGCAAGGGAAACTTGTACACGCCCAGCAGTGAGGCGTCGCCCCCGCCGCCCCGCGGGCGGACCCCGAACACAGGACTCTCAGGAAGGGAACCAGACACGAGAGGCCCCACGGGTGTGAGTCCACGGGGGAGAAGTTCTCTGTACTATATATATATTTTTGCAATTCCTTGGGAGTCTTCAGCTAGTCCAACATAAAAGGTAACAGTAAACAGCAGTGGAGGCAGATGGGAGGCCCGGCGGGCAGCCTGAGGTGGGGGCACGAGGGCCCCGACCGGCCAAGGGCCGGCGGACACCCCCAGACGCCCGCCTCGCCCTTGCCAAGCTCCCCGGCTTCCCAGGGCAGGAGCCGCGGCCCCGGACTGTTCGAGAGGAAGACGCTCAGACACACCGCAGGCACCTTTTCATTCACGGCCCGAACGGCATGAGGACATTATTAGTTTTCTTAAGATTTGATTCAATTAATTAGTTCCTAAATATCAGCCCATCCAGGCAAGCAAAGGCAAACAGAGATAAATCCCAGCCCGGCCTTGCTTCATCTTTTAAAGGCAATTAACTCTTAGTTATTAGCTTTTAATTAGGGAGTAATAATGGCCTCATTAATACGCTTTATTATACTTGTCACCAGGCAGCTGTTCCGCACAGATTCTGTTATCAGATGGTCACGGCCCCGGTGTCAACGGCGCGGACCCGCCGAGGCAAGGGCTCCAGAGTGGCCTGAGGCTGCTGTGCCCACGCTGGACGTCGGGAGACCCACCGGGTCTGCTGCCCTGCCCCCGCTCGGCACCCCCCAGGGCTCCCTGGTTGCTTACCTGCCTCGGGCCACCCTGGTGGCCCTTAGCACCCCTGCCGGCGTGTGACGTCCTCTGCTCTACGGTCAGGTGCAAGGACGGTCCCTGCCACATTCTTTAGAAGCAGCCCATGCTGGAAGCCCCCTTGCGCGTCCCCAAGCGGGAGTCGTTTCGGTGAGAGCGAATCCCGGGGCAAACTCTTTTAAAGCGTCCACAAGTACGCGGAGGTGTGCGTGCGTTCAGACGCTTCACACGCAGCTGCCCAAATTTCACCCACCTGTGAGCCTTCCGCGTGGCCCACCCAGCCACGTGGCCATGCAACAGGAATGCTCAGATCGGTGAACCTCAAACGCACGGAGCTGAGGGAAGGAACCCAGACACAAGTGCCCATGTTCTGCATGGTTCCATTTACAGAAAGTTCTAGAACTGAGGAAATATTCTGGAAGGAGGGAAATATTTTCTCTTAAGTTTATTTATTTATTTTGGGACGGTGCAAATGGGAGAGGGACAGGGAGAGAGGGAGGGGGAGTCCTAAGCAGGCTCCATGCCTCCAGTACGGAGCCCGATGCGGGGCTCGAACCCACGGACGGTGAGATCATGACCTGAGCCGAAACCAAAAGTTGGACGCTTAACTGACTGAGCCCCCGGGGGCCCCGAAGGGCGGAAATACCGCGGTCTGTTTCAGGTGCAGTCACTCAGGGGATGCGTTTGCCGACCCTGCGGGGCTTTATAACGTCATGTATGTTAATGGATGTCAATTATGGGTAAATAAAAACACGTGTAATATTAGACTGATATGACAGCGTGGGGCATGAATATTTAATGATATGGAAAATGGGCACGTTAAGTGAAAAAGGAGGTTCACAAAAACAGCTACAAGCAAATGACTTCCCAGGTGCAGGAACCACACAGCTCAGCTGTGGGCGGGACGTTGGGGTCCTCCCCCTGAGGTGACGGCGTGGGAAGGAGGGACCCTCAGGGGCAACTAGGTCACAACGGTGCAGCCCCCATGAATGGGGTCGATGCTTTTATAAAAGAGAAGGGGAGGGGGAAGGGCTCCCACAGCCCTGCTGCTCAGTGAGGGACACAGCGAGAAACAGGTGACTACGGACCTGAAGCAGCTCTCGCCGGACTCAGAAGTTTGGTCTTGAACCTGCTGGCCAGGATCTTGGACTTCCAGCCTCCGGAACTGTGAGAAACACGTGTGCTGTTTGTAAGCTACCCGGTCTGTGCGATTCCATCACAGCAGCCCTAAGGGAATGAGGTGGACTCCCCCACCTCCCCACTTCTGTGACTGTCATCAGGTTACAACTTGCACCGCAGCCAAAGGGACCAACAATGTGGGCTCTGGGCCCAGGTCTCCGGGATTCAAATCCCAGCTTTGCCACTTGCTTGCTGTGTGGCCTCGGGCAAGTGACTTCACCTCTCTGTGCTTCCACATCCTCATTTATATACCATGAGAATATGCTCATAAGGTTTTCTCAAAGATCACGGAAGAGAAGCCACGTCAAGGACCTTGCTGAGTGGCAAGTCTTCAAGGAGTGATTGTGAGGCGCCCGGGGGCTCAGTCGGTTAAGCCTCCGGCTTCAGCTCAGGTCATGATCTCACAGTTTGTGGGTTCGAGCCCCGCGTCGGGCTCTGTGCTGACAGCTCAGAGCCTGGACCCTGCTTCGGATTCTGTGTCTCCCTCTCTTTCTCTGCCCCTCCCCTGCTCACACTCTGTCTCTCTCTGTCTTTCAAAAAACAAATAAATGTTAAAAAAAATTTTTAAAACAACAACAAAGGATGATTGTGGATCGCTAACCTGCTTCGCCTGTAAAGCAGCTGCAGGCCAGGCCCTGAGCGTCCTCTGCGATGTGTCGCAGGGAGGTGAAGGCACAACCACCATCCCTCCGAGGCTGCAGTGAGAACACGGAGAGGACGGGCTCCCTTCCGGCCCAGGGTCAGGGGAACCCTCCTCGGAGAAGGACATTCAGGTCGGGGCTGACGTGCCCGAGCGGCTGTGCCGGCTGAGGAGTCAGGACTTAGAAGCCATGTTGCTCTGTGTGTCGGCTCCGGGTTGGTGGGCTGCTTCCGAGGAAGATGCGACCAGACGACTTTGCGTACAGTTCACAAAATGAAAACGCAGGGTCCATCTCACGTTTCCCAAGAATCTCGTGAGAGTGTCCCTTAAAGACTATGCCTGTGCCTCAATGGCATCATTGGCCGCGACGTGCCAGCAAGTAACTTTTATTGCTTTTTTTTTTGCTTTTTGTCCCTTACGGTCCCACGGGTAGTTCTGCGTCGTGCTGTTACCCTCACTTATAAAAATGCGTGGTGGGTGCACCGCAGCTGTGCCCTTCCTGGGTCTGCAGCCAGGGGAAACTCTGCACCTGTTGGAGACGGTGCTCAGCACGGTTCGTCGCACCTCAAGCAGAAACAATCCAGATGCCGGGCTGGAGAGATGCACCATGGTTTATTCATGTGCTAGCACATGCGAAACTCGCCGCTTTTTATGCAAAATTAAAAAGGCAACACTGCATACAGATAGAGACGATATGAATGAATCTCACAGATACAATTTTGAGTCGAAGATGCCAGACACAAAGACAATAATACCCTGCATAATTCCATATGTACATAAAATCCAAAACAGGCGAAGTGAGCTGCGGCGATGAATAGGGACGGGACGTGGCCCCCCTCGGGGTGCAGTGACCTGGAGGGCCATGCGGGGGTTCCCTGGGGGCCCCGGGCGTGTTCTCCTCTTGATCGGGTGCTGATCGCACAGGTGTTCCAGCTGCCGAAATTCACCAAGGCCTCGGCTTCCACGTACGTTTCTGTGTGTTACATGAAAGTTTAAAAAAAACAATCAGTGGCTCCAAAGTGGTTCATCGAGGGGTGAAAGATGTGCAACCGCTCGTGAGGGAAACACCGCGACCCGAGCGTGAGCAGCGCCTGCGGGTGACCCCCAGGGGGCGCCAGGCTGCACAAAGACGCGGGCGCTCCTCAGCCACGAGTTCCCGCAGTCTGCAGCCCGGGCCGGCGGGCTTCCCCTCGCGGGGACGCGGTGAGGAAGGACTTGGTGAGCCTGATGGCCGTGGCCCCGGCACACTCTGCTGCTGGGCGACAAGTGGGGCGCCGGTGACGAGACCTCGCGCTTGGCCCGCTGAAGGACTGACGCTCGCCGGCGGGTCTGGAAGATGACTTTGGAGAGAACGTTTCTTTGTGGCACCGGATGCCCCACCCCCGTCCACGGCTGCTGGTCGGAGGGGCTCGTGGGGCGGGTGGGGCCCCTTGGGCGGCCCGGGGCCATCGCTGGCCATCGATTTGGGCCTGACAGCTCCCTCCCCGGGGAGAAGTCCAGGCTCCTTCGGAGACCGAGCTGGTGGACCAGCGGCTCCGCCACCAGCTGTCTGACCCTCAGTGACACAGGAGGATTTTCTCTTCTGTTTGGGACACAGATGGGTGATCTGTCAGAGCACATATTTTATTTTATTGTTATTTTTATTTAAAAAATCAAAACGCCTATTTTTGAGAGACAGAGAGAAACAGAGTGTGAGCAGGAGAGGGGCGGAGAGAGAGGGACACAGAATGGGAAGCAGGTTCCAGGCTGTGAGCCATCAGCACAGAGCCCGACGTGCGGCTCGAACCCACGAGATCATGACCTGAGCCGAAGTCAGACGCTTACCTGAGTCACCCGGGCGCCCCAGGGAATATATTTTAAAACAGAGTCCAGTGTCCTTCAGCTCAGGTCGTGATCTGATGGTTCCTGAGTTCAAGCCCCGCATCGGGCTCTGTGCTGACAGCAGGGAGCCTGCTTGAAGTTCTCTCTCTCTCTCTCTCTCTCTCTCTCTGCCTTTCCCTGCCTCATGCTCTCTCAAAAATAATTAAACATTAAAAAATTAAAAATATTGACCTATAAATAAAGGCACCAAAGCAGACAAAGCAGAGAGCCGGCCAGAGATGTGATCAAGAAAGAAAGAAAAATAAAATGAAAAATAAAGTGAAATGGTGTCCAAGTGCCCAGCAGACCCAGACGTGGGAATCTGTGCAAGCCCGTGGGACCGGAGTCGGGTGTGGAGGGCGGAGCCTGTGGGGAGGCCCCGCCCAGCCTGGGGGGGGGGGACGGCGAGGAAGCGGGTTTGGCCGGTCGTCCCTGCATCTTCCGTCCTGGCTGGAGCTGATGTCCAGCACCGGCCGCTTGCACTATCCTCGCCCCACACTAATTATGGGCTTGGGTTTTCTGATTTCAGGACTCAGAGGAGAGGAGAGTCGCCCTGGGTGTGGCCCCCGACCCGGGGCTCGGCGGGTGACACTGAGCGGGACGGATACAGCGTGGACAGAGATCACACACAGGATCAACGCTCTCACTGGCCAGAACGGTCACTGCGGAGTTTTTCAAATCATACGTTTGAAGACAGTTCTGACAGAAAGCTTTTAATCATGTGAAAGGGCGCCCAGCCTGACTCATTAGGAGGGGAAGGAACGTGGAAGCCACAGTCAGAGGCCACTTTTCACCCGTCCCGGGGACAGAGGTCGCTGGCTGGGTCCCGGCGATGAGGGCGTCCCCCTGGCTCACGGAATTAAAAGTAACTTGACAGACAGTTCTAGCCAGCAGTCCCCACGCCCGGTCTTTTGGTTTATTTGTATTTAAAATTTTTTTCTAATTTTTTTTTTGAGAGAGAGAGAGAGAGAGACAGAGCATGAGCAGGGGAGGGGCAGAGAGAGAGGGAGACACAGAATCCAAAGCAGCTCCAGGCTCTGAGCTGTCAGCACAGAGCACAACGCGGGGCTCGAACCCACGGACCGTGAGATCATGACCTGAGCCGAAGTCGGACGCTCAACTGACGGAGCCACTCGGGCGCCCCAACCCCGCTCTTTGTAAGGCTTGTATTCTAGAGCGACAGGCACACCCGAGTACCAAACACCCAGGAGCACGGTCCCTGGCTGGGAAAAACTGGAAATGACTGTAGCGTCCCCCGACAGGGAACTGACGGGAACCCCATCCTTCTCGGGGAGGGAGCGTTGCTTTTCACCAGAGAACAGGGGAATTCTGTGTACGGAAATGGGGAGACCCCCGTCCTGCTGGTCTCTACTGAAATGTCACCTGCTACCTTGACTTTGTAGCCAAAATAGCTCCTCCTCATCACCTAGCCCTTTCCCGGGCTTCATTTATCTTAAGTCACGGTATCCAGTAGGCGCTTCATAAATACTTAATCCACTTACTGTCCTGCACCAACACAGGCTTCCTCCATGTCCGCCCAACACGGCGGGCCTCGTGCTGCCCCAGGGCCTTTGCGCTGGCTGTGCCCCCACGTGCGGCTCCCACCCCTGGATGCTCCCTCCGCTCACCCTCTCACTTCCTTTGGGTCTTTGCTCAAACGTCACATTCTCAGCAAGACCCCGAATGCCCCGGACAAACTCGCCCCAGCCCCCGTCCACGGTCCTTCTTCCGTTCTTGTCTTCACGTAGCATCTGTGGTCTTTTAACTCGCCGCCTGATTTGGTTCTATGTCCCGTCTGCCCCCCCCCCCCCCCCCCCCCCCCCCGTCCCTGCGATAGTCTGTGCGCTCCGGGGGGGCTGGGCAGGGAGCGTGGTTTTCCCCCTGTCTTCTTTCCCAGCATTCCCTGCTGGAACACGGCCAGAATGTTTGCTGAGCGACTACGCGTGAGCTGTGTGAGCGCAAATGGCTTCCCCCTCCCCTCCTCCGTCCAGTCACTCGAATCCATCCGTAAGGGGGAGGGGTCCCTTCCTCTCCCCCATTTATTCATTCCTTCGGTGATTTATACGAGTTTGCAGATTTAGATTACTCGGTGCTTATTACCCAACACTCTTCCTGACTTTGCTGGATCTGGCCTTGGCCACCGGGAGTGGGTTTGGTCTGGGTCCCGGGGCCTTTGCACACGCCTCTCTCCTTTAATTTTCTCCTTGCTTTCTGCCAACACCACGTGCTCCAGACTGACGTGCGTTTGCCCCGCCCCGGACGTGCGGTTAATGATCTCTGCAAGGAGAAGGCGTTTAGAAGCCAGAGTCCGTGTCAGGGGTGTCGGGCCACGGGCGTCGCGACACCACGCGGCAGCCCCTACGCTCACTCCTCTGTCTGTCCGTAGTGACGGGCTCCCTCTGTCCGCACCGAGAGTCCCTGCGAGCGCTCACACTAGGAATTCGTTCTGACCCTGATTCCGGCCTGGGACAAGGTCCGTTCTGGAGGCCCCCCCCCCCCCCCCGCCCAGGACTCCGATTGTGATTTCTTTCTCTGGCAGAGAAACCAGCCCGTTAATCCACCCGTTCGCTGGGGTGCCTGGCGGCTCGGGCGGTCAAGTGTCCGACTCTTGATCTCTCCTCTGGTGATGATCTTACCGTTTGTGAGTTCGAGCCCCGTGTCGGGCTCCGTGCTGATGGCGCGGAGCCTGCTGGGGATTCTGTCTCCTCTCTGCCCCTCCCCTGCGTGTGCGCTCTCACGCTCTCAAAAAACAAAAAAAAAATGTTTTTTAAATTTACCCATTTGTTCAACCTCTGTATTTACACAAAATGGCTCCAGGATGGCTCGGCTGTGGGGCACGGCTTTCTCTAACTAGAGTGAGGGGTTGGTATGTGGGTAATTTTGGTCTGGGCCCCACAGTCTCCGGTCTAAACACTAGTTTCAAACACGGTCCGCAGCCCAGCTGTGGCTTCACGCGGTTTTCCATTTTGGGATTCCCACCACATCCTGCTTGGCTTTGACCAACTGCCACTTGCAGTGACACTGGGCAGTGACAGGAGGGTCTCAGCCCCGAGAGGCCGCCCCTCACCCTGCTACTCTCTCCCAGCCCTCACTTCTTAAGACCCTCTCCTACCCACCCCTGTAGGGAGCCAGCCCCCGAGGCGCCCCGGAGCCCAGCCACCAACACGGGGACCCACAGAGCCACCTGCCAGGCCCTGGGTCCAGCAAGGTGGCTGGTGAGGGGACCGAGACCACGTCCTTACATGCGTGGGGCCCGTAGTCAAGTAGGGGGACAGTCCCGAGGCCAGGAAGGGGTCATTCGGTCTGGGGGGGAGGGGTCGCTGGAGCGGCTTGACTGGGGCTCCCCCAAAACATTCGCCCACGCCCTACTTCCGGGGCCTCTGGGCTTATTTGGGAAAAGTGTCCCCACAGACGTGGTTAAGGGACTTGGGGTGAAGCAAGCATCCTGGGACACCCAGGCGGGCCCTAAAGCCCAGGCTGACGGTCATGGGCTGATGCGATGGGGGGACAACGGAGCAGAAAGTGTCCGGGGGCCAGCAGGGGCCACGCAGACGGGCCAGTGCCGCAGAAGTCACTTCCCAGTCCCCTATTTCCCATGCACACCTGGAGTTTTGTATGTCTTTCTTTGTTTAAGTATTTTTTAAAATTTTAACATTTATTTATTTTTGAGAGAGAGAGAGACAGAACATGCGTGGGGGAGGGGCAGAGAGAGGGGGAGACAGAATCGGAAGCAGCTCCAGGCTCTGAGCTGTCAGCACAGAGCCCGACGCGGGGCTCAAACCCACCAACTGTGAGATCATGACCTGAGCTGAACCCGGACGCTCAACTGACTGAGCCTCCCAGGCATTCCTTTATTTTTCATTTTTAAAGCTTATTTATTTTTGAGGGAGATAGCGAGTGAGCATGAGTGGGGGAGGAGTAGAGAGAGACAGAGACAGAGAGAAAGAGATCCCAAGCAGACTCCTCACTGTCAGCACAGAGCCTGACTCAGGGCTCAAACCCACAAACCATGAGATCGTGACCTGAGCGGAAGTCAAGAGACAGAGGCCTAAATACCCCTGCGTTTTGTGCTTCTAAAGCGACAGGGCGCGGGGGCTAGTGGGTGGGCGCGAGGGGTCTTCTCCGCCCTCCCCCTGCCCACGCCGGCCCAGGACTCCCATTTCCTCCGCTAACAGAACAGGAACAGTAAGTAAATCTAACTGGTAAGAAACACTCACTGGCGAGGCTGCTCCGAGGCGGAGCCCGGCTGCTTTCTGTACCGGCTTCAGGGGCCGAGGTGGGGTATCCGGGGAGGCTTATCTCCCTGGTGGTTACTTTGGGCCTGTGACTTTCTGTCCCCAAGGGCCCTTGCCGGGTGGGGGTGGCCTGCAGGGTTTGGACACAGGGCATGTCGCCAGACCCCCCCTCCCCCTCTCCGGTGGATGGGTGCCGGTGGTCTAACTGGGAGCTTTAGGGAGACAGGGTGGGCCTGGGCCGGAGGGCTGCCCCCACGGGAGGACCGGGGAGGCCAGGTAGGCCCAGAGGGGTCCTCCCACTGACCCTGGGTCAGGGATGAGCACATGTTCTCCGTAAGGGGCCTGGTACTGCACGCACAGGGCGGGCTCAGCTGCTGGAGGGCAAAAGCCACCAGAGTCAGTAACTAAATGAATGGGCATGGCCGTGGACCAATAAAGCTTTATTTACAAAACCAAGGGGAAGGCCTGATTTGGCCCAGGCAAGTCCCAGGACTGTGTCCTCACCTCAGTCCTTCTGACAGGCTGTCTCTTGAGGGCTCAGATGCTTTTTTTTTTTTTTTTACGTTTTATATTTTGAGAGACAGAGCAGAGTGGAGCAGGGGCAGAGAGAGAGGTGCACACGCAGGATCGGAAGCAGCTCCAGGCTCCGGGCTGTCAGCACAGCGCCCGCCGCGGGGCTGGAACCTATGGACGTGATCATGACCTGAGCCGAAGTCGGATGCTTAACCGACTGAGCCACCCAGGCACCCATGAGGGCTCAGATCCCAGAATCGTCACCTCCCGGACATCTGCTCTGAGATCTCTGTGACCACCAGCTGACCCTGACTGCCTGTTCCGGTCCTTGAGGGGGCGGGTCAAGGCTGTATTTGTGGCTGCCTACGTTCCTGAGCCGTAACCTCCAGCAGCTGTTTTCCCTTCTCCGGCTTCGCTCCAGGGCCGGCCCCAGCCCCGCCGGGCACCAGGCACCCCCATCGGCTCATGGCCACGGCCATGGTCACACCCGCACCCCGTGGGCCCTCTGCAGCCAGACCCGCTGGGTCTGCGGCCCCCTCCTCGGGGCTGACCTGTGCCGCCAGTGCCCCAGAGGCCCCTGTAACAAGGTGGGGAAACAGAGCCCTGGAGCTGTTGGGAGTTCGCTGGGGGCAGGGGTCCCCGAAAAGGAGGACCTGAGAAGTGGGGTGAAGTTTGCAGCAACAATTTTACCAAAGGAAATAGCTGCTCCGGGCGCAACGGCCTGGCAAGGACGCCCTGTGCTGGGGAGGAGGAACCGGGTCCCCCGTTTGGGGCCCCCCATATCGCTGGCTGCTCATCCCCAGTCCTGCACCAGCTCCCGGGGTCCAGTCCCAGGTCCCCATCTCAAGTGTCCCGTAAATATGCCACCTGCACGCCCATCTCTCCCAAAGCCTCCCCAGGGGAACCCCACCCCGGCCCCCAGGCGCGTGTACCCAGCCAGGGGCTTCCTGCTAGTGTGCGCTGGCCTCCCCCGCCCCTGGCCTGCCTCATCCCTGTCTGTGGCCACCTTTCCAGGTGCCCAGCGAGCCCCTCCGCCCAGGTCCCAGGCTCCTGCCCCCGTCCGTCCTCCCTGCAGCGGCCACCAGAGGGCACCCGTGAGCACCAGAGTCAGGTCCTGCCTCCTCTGCCCACAGCCCTCCAGGGCTCCCACCTCCAAGGGGGTAAAACTGTGCACCACCTGCCCCGCCTCCTCTCTGTCCTCCCGTGCTGACCATCCCCCCTCACTCCTCCTCTAACATGCCAGGCCTGCTTCTGCCCTTTGCACAGACCATGCCCTCTGGCACTCCATCAGCTCCTTCAAGACTCCCAGAGGGAACGTGATCCCCTTTCCCGATCCTGCTCTTCCCACCTGACCCGATGAGCCACTCACCGCTGCCGCGCCCGGTCCTCTTGGGTCCACAAGGGCGGGGATCAGACCTCTCCCAGGGCTAGCTGGATTCCTGGCATGTTCGTGAAGCCTGGGGGCCCAGCCTCAGGCCAGGCCTGGGAGACCCCACAGGCTGGCATGCTCCTTGGCCCAAACGTCACTGGAACTGGGTCGTGGTGACGAGGGCAGTGTGAGAAGGCGCCCATCGGCCCCAGACAAACAAGGGGTCCAAGGCAGAATTGTTTTGTTTCTGAATTTTCTTTAAGTTTGTTTATTTTTGAGAGTGTGAGTGGGACAGGGACAGAGAGGGGGATGGAGAATCCCAAGCGGGCTCCGCCCTGTCAGCACAGAGCCAGATGCCAGGCTCCATCTCCTGAACTCTGAGATCGGGCCCTGAGCCGAGATCAAAAGTCAGATGCTTAACTGACTGAGCTCCCCAGACGCCCCCAGAGTCGTCTTCAGGGGGGACCACAAGCCTGCCTGTGAGTTGGGCCTGACGTCCTCTAGGAAGGGGTCTGTGGGGACAGAAGCCCTGGACAGACGGTGGCCTGGAAGAACCACCCCCACCAGGAGCCCGGAGCAGGAGGGAGGGGCCAGGCCGCACCTCCGCCCTCCTGGGGGCCCGCCCCCGCCCCCCAGTCCCCCAGCCGGAAATGAAGACACCGCCACTCGGGGAGCTGGATTCGCAGTGCTCACGAGCCTTTAATTCATTATGAACCTAGAGGCAGGGGGATTAGGCAAAAATACAGCGCATCCTTAATCTTGGGAGGGAGAAAAATCAGGGTGGGTGGGGGTTTTTGTCTTTCGTTTTTGTACATAGACACGGGTATACCTTTGTGGGGAAATGTGCGTTTCCCCTCTGCGGAGCCGCGGCCTGTCCGCGCGTCACCCCAGACCCAGACCCAGAGGGACCCCGTCTGGGTCTGGCCTGCCCCTCCGCCCGAGGGCCAGCCCACTTCTTCCTTTCTCTTTACAATATAAATAGCATTTGCAAACTACATATGAACACAGTGCCGGCGCCCGGAGGGGCTGCCGCATGCAGAGGGAGACCCCCACATCCCGGCTGACTCCCTGCGGCGCCTCCCACCCCGCCCCTGCTCCAGGGCACCTGGCCCCCCCCCACCCCCCCCACCAAGGAAATGAAAGGTTCTTGGCTCATTTACATTCTCTCTGTTCTCCTTATATAGATCTCTCTGGCCTGGCAACCAGTGGAACACTCTCTTTAATTTTTAATTTTTTACACGAGCAGATTCTGCCGGCGATCCCTGGGCAGGGCGGCAGGGGCCGCCGCGGCGGGCGGGCGCCCCTCACAAGCGCGCCCTGTAAATCCCGGGTTCCCCAGTGCTGACAGCCGTGTCCCCCAGGCACACAAATCCACGTTTTCCAAGCAGGACACGGGATGCCACTGGCCCCTCGGGGTCCAAGGCAGGCGCCCTCGCGCAGGTGAGGCAGAGCCTGGGGACATGGGGCGCAGCCAGGCTTGGGCCACCGGTTGGGGGGAGTTGGAGGGGGCTGGCTGGCTCCACGTGCTCCCTCCCCAGACAGCAAGGAGGCCCCCCACGCTTGTCCGTGAACAGACGCCCGGCCACGCACACGCCGGGAGGGCCGCGGGAGGCCTGGCTGGCGCCGGGGACACTCTGGCGACACAGAGCCTTTTGCAAACACTGGAGGCCCCACCGGTGGTGCAGTCACGAGGGGAAGAAGCAGAAGATGGAGCAAACCAGGAGAGAGCGCGTTTATTTCGTGAAGGCGTGCGTGGACCCCAGGGGCTTCTGGGCCCCGCAGCTGGGGGTCGCCCTCAGAGGGAGCTGCCGGCTCCTCCCGGCGGGTGCCCAGGGGGCGGGGCCATCAGCCCAGGAGGCGGGGCCAGCCGCCCAGACCCTCACCGAGTCCGGGAGGGGGGAGGGGCGGGCGGGCGCCGGTCCCCCTGTCCCCCTGCCCCCGGCACCGTGCCCGGCCTCGCAGGGCGCCGCTCGCGTAGACAAGCAAGGTTTTAAAACAACGACAAAAAAACAAACAAACAAAAAACCGAGATGCTTTTATCTCCCTCAGCGGATCTTGGTTCTGAGAAAAAGAACGTTTGTGTTTTGTTTCGTTTTTAAAGCCACAAATCTAGAAAACAACTTTGGGGATTTTTTTTTTCCTTTTCTTTGTTTTCCGTTTTTTTCCTCGTGTTTTTTTTTTTTTAAACAACAGGTATCTCTAGAAAGAGCCTCACAAAGGTGATGTATGTACACAAGTCACAATCTCCAAGGCTGCTGAGGAGGCGGGCAAAGCAGTAGCACCTTTTCGAGAAGAAGAGCTGACGCGGTTTACGAATCCGAGGAGCGGGGGCGGCGCCCCGGGGCCCGCGTGGCCCTGCTCCCTGAGTCCGGGCCGCGCCGGCGGCCTGCTGGCTCCTGTGGCCGCGGAGCGGGGCGGCCTCGCCGGGGGGCCTGCGCGGGGCTTCACAGCAGGCAAACGCCAGGCCGGCCGCCGCCTGCCTTGCTGGGCCGCGGGGTGGCCGGGGTGGCCGGGGTGGCGGGCGGCGGTCCTAGAAGGGGGCCCCGGGCCGGCACTGCGCCTGCAGCAGGCTCTCCATGAACGCCAGGTAGTCCGGGTTCCGCCCTGAGTCCTCGGGGGCGCGCGGGGTGCCCACCCGCGGGCGCCTGGCGGCTTTCACCTCCTCCCCCGAGAAGATGTTCTCCTGAGGTGCCCCCGTGCTGAGCGACTGCGAGAGACCAGACGGCGGGGGTGAGCGGGACCCCCAAATCCGCCGGGGGAGCCTGGCCCCTGCGGTGACTAGCGGGAGGGGGCCCTTGTGAATGGCAGCAAAGAGGCCCCACGCGGAGCTCGCCCTCTGTCCCCTGCCACCAAAGCGGAGGCCACACCCGGGCCTCAGCACCCCAGCCAGACGCCCCAGCACAGCAGCCCCCCCGGGGGGCTCCGGCCCACACATGGCTGGAGCACCGCCCACCGCAGCCCACATGTCCTCGCCCACCAGCCACTGTCCCTCAGCCAGTGACCTTCTGAGAGGGGCACCGGTGGCCAGGGGGGGCTGCTCAGCGCTCCTGCTTCTGCACGAGCCCCCAGGTCCCCCCCCCCCCAGGCACGAGCAGGGGAGCGGGCGCCCACGGGCAGGTCGGTCAGGGTCAGGTCGGTTGTGAACCCCCCCGCACCGGCTCTTAACTCTGAGCTCATTCACCGAACACCATGGCCGCCTCCGCCTCAAAACTGCCTTTGCGTTAAGCGCGGGAGAAGGACAACCGCAAAGGGCCTGTCGCCGTCCCTGCCTCTGCGACTCATCGTTGCCTTCGAAAAGGGACGCGCTTTGGAAAAGCTTCAGAGCCGGCGGTTCGCGTGCGGGCGGCGCAGCACAGTGGCCGGGCCGGGCTCCCGCAGATTCGCCTCCTCCTGGCTGGGCCTGCGCCCGGCTTCCGTGCTCACCAGGCTCCCTCCCCAGAGCAAGGACGAGGGGGAGGTCAAGGCCATTTGGACAGGCTGCTTCCCCGAGGACCGCTCGGGGTGCCTGGGGACGGCGCCCCCACCCTGCTCTGCCACTTACCAGCCGCGACCGGACCCTCTTGGGGAGCTCCTCGTCCAGGGTGAAGATGTCCCCACGCTTCACCGTCAGCTGCGACCCGTCCTCAAACTCCACCTGATAGACGTGGCTTGTCACAGAGGAAATGAACCTGGCCTTGTACATGTTGCCATCAGCCCATCGCAGCTCGACAAACTCCCCCTCGGGCGGGGGTCCCAGCCGGACACAGTCCCTACTCTGCAGGGAGAGAAGGTGGCGGGAAGCGAGGCCACCGGCGCCCTTGGCCTCAGCCGGGGTTCAGGGAACCCCCGCGTCCCCCCTCACACACTGTCACCCGCCCCCGCGGGTAGGTGTTTGTGCAAAGGAGGGGAGTGGCGCTCTGCGCTTGATCTGTCCAGGCAAGTGCTTGCCGCCGGCTCATCTGGAACTGATTAGTCCGCTTCTGCACAAGCCGGGGCGCGGCACGCAGGGGCTGGAAACGCATGTTTAAGGAGTGCAGGCACGTTGCTTCGCAGAGTGGCCCCCAGCTAGAGCCCGGGTGCTACTTCCTGGCGATCAGATCCAGATTATGCCTTTCCGGCAGGAAGCGCACAGCCGTGACCCAGAGCTCCGTGCAGTGAGTCAGGAGGCACCTGCTCCGGCTGTTTTGTCGTTACTGTCGCATTGATACTGATGACTTGGGAGAGGCAGGGGTCTCACTTTGTCAACCTCGGTTTTCACGTCACCTCTTCAGAGGAAGCTCTGCAGGGCATCTTAGGGACCTGCTTTGAGGTGAGCTGGGCCGGGAGGGGCCCGGAAGGAGGTGGGCAGGCGTGGCACTCAGCAGCGCCCCTGGAGCAGGAAGAGCTGAAAAGTCCTCCCGGGAGTCCGAACGAAGGCCTTAGCAGCGAGTGGGACCTTCCACCACCTCCGAGGCCCGGCTTCTGTGTGCTGGTGCTCCTGCCAGGCTCCCAGGCCTCTTACATTATGCCGCCAGGAATTAAGCTAAATTGCATTGAGTTGAATCGGACTGAAATAAATTGAATTGAAAGGCGTCCAAACAAGTATGAATCTCTCGCTGAGTACCAGGCCCCAGGGAGTCACCAGGTTCCTGATACAGTTTCGTCCACACCCCCGGGGCCTGATAGGAATACTACTGCGGACTTCCCGCAAGAACACATTTGGGGCTGGGGGCAAGAAGGGGAGGGGGTGGGGGGCCAAGGGAGGCCTCAAGAGGAGATGCTTTTGGAGCTGAGCCTTCAAGTGCAGAGTGCCGACTCTGGAGGGAAGGTAAAGGCAAGGACGTTGCAGACCCGGGAGGCAGCAGGAGCAGGCATGCTGGGTGTGAGGAAGGTGGTGACGCAGCGGATGACTCTGATCCAGCCAAGAGATGACACAGTCACACAGAACAAGCGTGGCTTGAATGTGGCCGGGGATCCTCGTACATCCCAATGACCTAGGACAGTCCCCACATTCAAAGCAGAGTTCCCAGGGAGCTGGCCCAGGAATCTGCATTTAAAAAAAATTTTTTTTAATGTTTTATTTATTTTTGAGAGAGAGAGAGAGAGAGAGAGCGCGAGCGTGAACAAGGAAGGGTCAGAGAGGGAGGGAGACACAGAATCTGAAGCAGACTCCAGGCTCTGAGCTAGCTGTCAGCACAGAGCTCGACGTGCGGCTTGAACCCATGAACCTCGAGATCATGACCTGAGCTGAAGTCAGACACTTAACCGACTGAGCCACCCAGGCGCCCCAGGAATCTGCATTTTTAAACCAAGTGAATTCAAGGTTCGAGACATGCAATGGTGGGAGGAGCCTCCAACAGGCGATCAGGTCCTGTGTCAAGGGAGTAATCAGCACAACCTGGTGCACGTCAGAGCCCCGGAGGGCCCATGAGCACGTGGACTGCTGGCCCCAGCCTCGGATCCGGATCCGGAGTCAGCAGGCCTGGAGTGAGGGCCTCGTGGCTATGCTCCCTGGGGGTGTTGGGGACACTGCTAGACAGCCATTCTGAGGAGACCCCCGCTGGGAAGCCCACCCGCCCTTCTGAGGCTCTGAGGAGTCAAGACATCATATTGGGAGCACTCACTTTTGCTCAGATGCACTGTCTTATCTGTATGCCCATCCTCAGTTTCCAACCATCTGTGACAGAAGCGTGACGCTTGTGCATGTGACACACACCCAGTACTCACTGATCTGAGGGCAGACCCAGCCTGGTGTCACAGGGGCCTGGCCACGGCCCTGCAGCCGGTGACTCACGGGGCCCGGTCTTCACACAGGCACTTGTGCCTGTGTTCTCCTCCGGCGAACATCAAGAGAACCATGTTCACAGTAATGCTAACAGTAATCCCTAACATTTCTCTAGAACTTACCACGTGCCTGAGCCTCTGCTATGTGCCTGGCAAGCGGGAGCTCCTGGACGCTCCTTCTCTGACCCTATGAGGGTGGTGTCAGGTACATGCAGAAGATCGATCCAGACCATCTGGGTCTCCTGGGGCTGCTGTACGTACAAGACACCACAGTCTGGGCAGCATAAACGACGGAAATGTAGTTCCTCGCAGTTCTGGGGGCTGGAAGTCCAAGCTCAAATTCTATCTCCCAAGGCTTCTGTCCTTGGCTCTCAGATGTCCGTCTTCTCCCTGGGTCCTCACGTGGCCTTTCCTCCGTGCACGTGTGTGCCTGGTGTCCGTGTGTCCAAATAGCTTCTTCTTATAAGGACGTCAGTCAGACTGGA